>CM055439.1:6152850-6398964 GCA_029228465.1 Salix viminalis
GATTTATGTTACCTGATGTAATATTTTGTCTAGCCTAAATATATTGAGTATGGATATAAGCTACATTCATCTATCATTGAATTATCGTTTTATCTTTAGATTTTTTTTAAAAAATATTAAGCTAAAAATTAATTTTTCAAAATATATTTATTCATCGTTATACACACACACACACACTTTATCATATAAACTTCTCGGTGTAAAGTCTTAAAACTGGTGTTCTGAAATTCAAATTCTGTATGGTTGGATCAGATTTCTACTTGTTTCGTTGTTACACATTGGTCAAAAGCTCTTTTTTTCCTGGAATTGACCTTATTAATTGCGGTGTCCAAGTCGCGGGCAAGCGACGAAACTTCATGAGCGTTAAATTGGCAACTTGTCTTGAATTTATTGCATGCGACTAAAATGTGCGACTGGATTGCATTGCAATTATCAAACTTATAAATCAGAAATATAGAGCAACCATGTTTGACAGCATGGTTCTGCTCTTTTCTAACCTTTTAATTTAATGATTTTAAGTTAGGTAATGATTATTTTTTAAAATATTTTTTATTTAGAAATATATTAAAATAATATATATTTTTATATTTTTTGTTAATATTAGTATATTAAAATGATACAAAAAATAATTTTAAATAACCTTTAATATATATACACCCGATCAAAATTATTTAACAAATTTCATCGGCGGAGTCATTAATTAGCCCTTTAAATACTTTGAACGTTACACCCACACTTCACAATAGAAAAAGGAGTCTCTAGTCAACTGCTGTGTGTCTGTGTCATATTCAAGGAGTGCTCAGTAACATTTATTGATATTGTTTTTTTTCGAATCTGCTTTCCTGGTGCTCAGGTGCTACGTAGTGCAATATATCTCAGTTATATATATATACTAACAATATATCTCAATACTCCTCTGTGTGTGTGTGTGTTTATATATATCCTGATTTATATAAATAAGAAAAATTCTAGATGATATTTAAAAGGATTATTATTATTATCTAGTACTCTGGAAAACTCTCTAATTATGAGATTAATATACATACATATATATACTTTATTAAGAATCTAGAGACATCGAAATTGCAACGAGTATAAGCTTTTATTCAATTGCCATTCAAGCTCATTGTCTAGAGAAAAGTAATTAGTTAATCCCGATTGTTTAAAAAACCCACAATTCAATTCCTATAGTCTCATATTTGCTGATGACTTATTCCTCTGCTATTTTTCTGACGATTTAATTTTGTTTTTCAAATTCACTTCATTTACAGCAAAACTTTCTACGTATCTTGTAGACGCATGCATAGTGATTCGGTTGCATTTACCTGGCAGCATACTGCTTTGCTCTATTGTGTATTCGTTATGCATGGCAGCAAAGGACGACCCTTTCAGTGGCTGATCGATGCCAGTGAATTGCGGGACGCAAATCATACAGATCCGAAAGAGAGCAGCTGATATAATTTATCAAAAACATAAAAATTAAACCAATGGTTTACTTTGTCAATTACATGTTTTCACAATTGCTTTCGTCCGTAATATAGGCTGCTGAGAATACGATACAATGCTGACACGTACGCAGAGAAGACTTGTTCATATTCACCTTGTTCGTCTTAAGAATTGTTTGGCATGAATTATTGGTTCCATTGCTCACCCCTTCTTAGTAATCAAGTCCGTAGCATCAAATTTAAAGAAGGTATTTCAAGCTGATGGAGCAGTACAGTTTTGCATATGATGTAGCAAATATATTGCATTATCCATGTATATATTCTGCAGAATCAATATTCATGCAACCAAGTATAGCAGCATAAATATTAGAGTATACCATCGGTACTGCTAACTCCCACTGCAAACAAAAGAGTACATTTATTGTAGCAGGAATTAGGGAAAAGAAAAGGAATATGTGAGGATATATACATATATTCAAGATCTAAAGCTCTTCCAATTTACTGCATCAGACATAATAATTTGGCAGCAGCTACAAGATGGAGACAAACAGAAAGGCCTTCGATCTACTTCAAAAAATTAAAAATAGCAAACAACTAGGACAAAAATAATGCACATAATTATAGGTTTTGCAGGAAATTAATGATTCTCTACAATGTGTACTCAAGGTAATTATGATGCATCCGGAAACTAAAGAAAACAAACAAACACCGAATACATAAATTTGATAAGCGAAAATTTATAACTTTACTCTCTCTACAAATAATATTAATCAAGTCTGTCTTTTTAAAAGTTTTACAAAACTTTTAATTAGACAAAAACCCTACTTTAACTAAAAAAACAAAATAAAAATCTAAAAATACAAAGAAAATGACCATAAAACCTGAAATAATATATGAAATTTAAAGAAAACAAAATAACAAAATTGGTCTAAAGTGGAGTCCTGATATGAGATTTTTGATATCTTAAGATCTGATGGTCCGTATACTACTATAAAAATTCAAGTTTAATTCAGCAATCAAATAAAAAACTATGATTTTTATAGATTATCATTTTGGTTTGGAGCGACAAAACCTATTATAAAATCTAAACATAACACATCAATTTATAAATACATCTAGACTATTTATATAATCTATCTAGAATAAATCTCATTTAGTCACGATAAATTCACACTTGACTGTTTAGATTACCTATTATTCCAAGCCTGGCTACATCAAGAAAGGGGAAACAAGGAGACTTGTTCCATGTTTTGAGATGAAACCCTAAGACTTCCCTGGCTTTTTCCTTGGTTTTTGAATGGCACCCACTTTGAATCACCGAACAAATCTTAGTCACTCCACCCACCTCCATAAATTCTTGAGCAGCCTCACCACTGCTAGTGCAAAATCTTAAAACACATGACAGCAAACTTATTGATTTATCATCTCCAACATGGGAAACCTTCAAGATCTTTGATAACACAGCTGCCATGCCTGCTGGGTGTGTCAAAAAGGCCGCCCGCCCTTCTGCTTTCTGGCACAGTTTTTCTAGCACGACTAACATCATCTCGCAGACATGCCCCTGATCATTGTCCTCAGCTAGCAACTCGATCAGGATCGGAATGAGTCCTCCCTTAATAGCTTTCTCTTTATTATTCCCATATTTCAAAACTCTTATTAAAATAGATAAAACTGCCACGCTTCCATGCTTTGAATTTTGGTCCTTTAATATCTCAATGATATTCTCAAAGAACTCAAACTTAAGCCCTTCCTTGTAAACACCATCTACCACTTCGAATATGGACTTCAGGACAAGAGCAGCTTGAATTCTAATCTGTAGATAGCTCAGATACTGTGTCATGATTGAGCAGAGCGAACAGATTAGTCGGCCATTTTCATTTTGTGAAACCATCTTTAATGCCTCATCAGATGGCCTTAAAAGACATAACAAAGACACCGCTTCAGCGATCACCGGGGTGTCATTACCAGTAATCTGTGGAATCCCTGGTAACTCAGTTTGGACTACAAGAGATGCTGCGAGGGAAAATAAAGTATCATCTCTAATGCAACTAATCTTGTTATTGTCACCATCATTCTCCTGGATTAATGACTTGATCTTTCTAAGAGCTTTTACCTGTAAATGGGGTTGCTTAATCTCTTCAAGAAGCACTTTCATCAAGGCATCATGATTAGGCTCCGCAAACTTTGTTGATGATGATGATGATGCGTGTTGCAAGTGCCATGATTGGATCAAGCGAAGAAGATTAGAGTTTGGGGTGAGACGGAAATCAGAGAGGGGTTGCTTTGTGATAGGACAAGAGATGTTTTTATAAGAGAAAAGCCATTTCTGTATGCTTTCTCGATCAAAGGTCATACCTGTGGATATAGTAACTGGATCTTTCATGATTTGAAGAGATATTGGGCAGATAAACAAAGATGGCGCAATACGATGATCAAAACCATCCATTCTTTGAATTTCTTGTTCCTCTCTTTGCATATATAATACTGATGAACTAGCAAGATAGCTTTGATGAAGAACAGAGAGAGAGAGAGAGTATATGCAATTGCTATAGTAGCAAATATGGTTGTGAATATAGCGAGGCTAGGATTTGAAAGAGGAGGGATGGGGTGTTGACATCGCTGGCATTTGAATGGTCAAAAGAAGGCGCTGCCTCATAACACTACAGTAGTGTAAAAGAGATGCCACGGTGACACCGTTCATATGTGAGTTCACAGGAGCTACGTGTATCCTTCTTGATTACTTGGAGCATTGACTATGTTCAGCTTTGCTACCAACCATGCACTTCGTTCTCGTCGTTGACTTTTCTATATGGATGTACCTTAATTATAGTATGAATTAAACCAAGCTGCTTTCCTCGACCCAGTATTAGGGTTTTTCCCTTTTCTTTTCTTTTTCCACCGATATTGGCATTTTTTTCTTGTCTTCTCTTTGCTTATATGAAGAAAACGGGAGGTTTTACTTTTATTTTCTTATGAAAATAAAATCTTGCTATATATGCCGTGAAGGAAAAGTTCATTGGCATGAGGAGTGTACGTAGTTTAAGTGAAGTAGCTTCTGTTAAAGATGATGACAAGGATACCAATCCTTGTTAAACTGTCAAACTATGCTGTTATGTTTTGTTTAGAAATCTATAGTTGATTACTCCGAAAGTCACGGTTGTAGTCATTGTAATCCTTACCATCACTGTAAACATCCATATATATAATGAGAACAACACACGCGGCTAATGATCCTTTTGGCCAATACAATTGTCTCTACAATTTTATCTTACAGCTTCCATAATTTCAACCTAAAGCCGTCATGATATGGTTGTGATTTCTTCATTTTGGTGGTTTTTTTCGATTTCATTTATTTCTTTCCCGGTAATTAATCATGATTCGCAATTTTGTCTTTTTGTTTCCTTATACCTTTTAAATTGGATAAATTGATATTATACGAGGTTAGGGTAAAGAATTAGGTTAAGGGTAATGACCTTTTGGGTGGCGCGTTCGGCATTGTAAAAACTCTGAACTCTGCCTTCCAATGTCGTGTTTGATGCACATCACTGCCTTTGCCGTGGTGGTAAGGTGCTTGGGACCAAACATTCGTGGTTGTGCTTCAATATTGTGTTTCTTTTTTCCTCTCTCTTCCTTAAAAAAACATGTAAGGCATTACAAAAAACAAAGCCATTTACTTATTGAATCAAATAAGATCATTATTTTTTTTACTGCAATGTATTTGATTTTGAATTTTTATTGATTTTTTTTTCACTTTATTATTTGATATTTGATTTTTATATCAAATTTGGTTACTATTCTTTTAATTGATATTTTTATTTTTTTCTTATCATTTTCTTAATTAAAATGTACTTTTCAATTTCATCTCTCATGATTTGATTTTAGTTTCTTTATGTGTCAAATTTGGTCTTCATTCTTTTCAAATTTATCTATATATTTTCTTCTTCTTCTTGATCCCTTTTTTATATTGATTTTTTTAAAATTTATCCCTAATTATTTTTTATTGAAAATTTGGCATTATTATTTCTTAGGTTTGCCTTTTATTCTGTAATTTTGTGTTATGATTTGTATCACTATTTTTTAAAATAAGATTGGGTTGGTTTTAGTCATTATTAAGTCATTTTAATTACATATTTTATCATTAGATTCATTGAAAATTGATATTCATTATTTTTTAAGAAACTTTTTTGTCTTTGTAGTTATCTTGATATTATGTGTAGGTCATGAATTCATTAGGTTCATTACGATCGACTAAGATTTTTTTTTCTTTGCCTTTTCTTTTCAGGTTTGCCTTTTGATACGAGATTGATTGTGAATTAAGTTGTAATTTTAGTCAATATGTGGCTATCCTCATCTCGCAATCAGGTTATATATTTGGTGTGCTAGCTTAAACAAACTCATGTCCTTTTTTTTAATATCATCATTCATTATATTTTTTTTTGTTGGGAATTGAGAATTATATTTTTTTATATATTTATCTATGCAATCCTATTCTCATTATTTTTACTTTATTAACAAATAAAATAATTAAAAGCTTTTAGATATATTGTAAAAATATATTTCTATAAAATTGATAAACATTCATTTTTTGCATCGAGTCATTGCTATTTTTTTATTTGTTGTTGCTAATTTTTAAATTATATTATTAAATTTATTAAAGTCATTTAAATCAATAAAAGAATCTAACCCCCCCCCCCCAAAATTACTTTTCAATGTAATTAGTAAAATTATCAACTAACAAATATTTTTATATAAAAAAAAGTTTGGTTTAGTTTAAAAATATTTTTTTTAACAAAAATATTTTCTAGTAAATAAAAAAAAAACATCTTGTTATTTGTTCATTATATCAAATTTGATCTTTAATATATATATATATATATATATATATATATATATATATATATATATATATATATATATATATATATATATATATATATATTGTTTTGATTTTTTTTCTCTCAATTTTAACTATTAGAATTTGATTTTTATATCAACTTTAGTCTTTATTATTTTTATTATAACTTACTTTTCTCTAATTATTTTTTATTTGATATTTTTATATATCATATTTGGTTTTTATTTTTCAAGTTTCATTGGTTTTTTTTAATTATTTATAAATTTTTATTGAGGATTTTTATTGAGGATTTTTTTTCCAATTTTTTATAATAATTTATGAAATTTTATTTTATTTTTTTATAAAAATTGAGAAAAATATTAATAAATAATTTTACAGCTTAATTTTCATGATATATCTAAATATTAAAATATTTTTTTAGCTTATTTTACATGACACTATCAAATATTTAAAAATAACTTAGTTTATAAAAAAATATTATTCTTGTAAATTACTTTGAAAAAAAAATTAATACCCAATAAGTTAAAGAAAGGTATTAAATTATTATTTGATAATGTAATCTTTGTTTGAAATCATTTTCTTTTCTTTTTTATCAAATACAATAAATAAAAGCATCACAAATCCAAATCCAAATCCTATTCATAATTATCAAAAACCAACCATACCGAGAGAGAGAGAGAGAGAGAGCTCTTCAATCACCAAACCAAAATACTTGATTGAAACAAAACAACAAGATAAGAAACGAACGAAAAATTCATTGCAAGAAAGAAAGAAAGAAAGAGAAAAGGTAGAGATGGCGAGTCTGTATGTGACGGCGGTGCCACCGGCGGATCTGAACAAGAACACGGAGTGGTTCATGTATCCAGGGGTTTGGACTACTTACATATTAATACTATTCTTTTCTTGGCTTACTGTTCTCTCTATCTTTGCTTGCTCTCCTGGCATGGCATGGACCATCGTCAATCTCTCTCACTTTGCCGTACGTTTTCTCCCCCTTTATATATACATATATGTGGCTTAGATTAGCTTACAATTTCTTGATTAGGGTTTTCATTTTTTTCTTTCTCCATTCCTAGTGGTTGAAGAAAGATAGCCAATTATTATTATTACTGGATGGAGTGTTGATTACATGCGTGTTTGGTTTAGTTTGCTAATTTGTCAAATTTCTTTAGCTGCATAGTACTTAATTGAGATTATTGTATTTGTCATCGAATGATAAGAGTGAGGATTAGTGTTTCTGCTTGTAAATGATAAAATGGGCTCCTTTGTTTGATGCAAGCAGGGACCTTGGTCTCTGTGATTTGTTCTTCACAATGAGCGGAAGAGTTCCACTGCCAGTACAGTATTCCCCTCATTGATTACGTTGCAAGTCGTGGTGCAGATAACTCTGTATCAACTTTTTTTTGTTGTAGTTAGCATCCTCATTTGAGGATTTTGGTTCAAAAAATTACCACAAGCTATCATCATGAAGAAAGCTAAAAACTAAAATAAATAAGATTTCCAAGTAAACACAGTAAGTGTTGATTAGAGTGTGACCTTGCTAGGATGGTAGAATGGTTGTGCAACTCACCACAGGCAAGTTACCATCCTTCCTCAAACCTGCATCCACCTTGTGTATAGCTTCTAACTCCTAGTACAAGCAATATGAAATAAATTGATAAGTGCAGCCTCAAGAAACTCTACCAGCTATGCTAATGATCCATGAGCGTTAGTGCACATGGATTTTAATGGGAAATGCATAAAATCTGTGAAGTTATATGTTTTGAACTGTTAGCCTTTTCAGGTTTTGTTCTAGGCTTAGGTTACTAAAAGATGTGGGAAACACAAGTTAATTATGACATGTTTTTAGATTCATAGGTTGTGGATATGCAATGGAATTTTCCACCCTTATGATGTGCTTACTTACCTTCATGTAACCACATTATGAACTGATTTGGGTATTGGTTTGCTCGCTGCAGATTTGAATTTATAAAACCTGATGTTGGGGAATTTCTGTATTGTTTGAACAGAAAAAATGAGAAAAGAGTTTCTAACTGAGTAGAATGAAAGTTTTTGTAGCTGTAAGAAATGGCAGAATATATACTATTTAAGAGGTGTACTCTTTTTCTTTGCATTACAAATGGCTTAATATTGGTCTGTTTTCTACAACTGTTCCATAAATCATTATCAACCATTATGACAAGTTCTATGTTCATTTCAGTGCTCTATCTGTTTTCATTTCCAGTGGCAGCTAAGATGCTTTGTTTTTTGTGGAACCATGATTGATTATAATGTTTCACTTTCCAGATTACTTATCACTTTTTCCACTGGAAGAAAGGAACCCCATTTGCAGAAGACCAGGGGATCTATAATCGGCTGACCTGGTGGGAGCAGATGGATAGTGGAAAGCAGCTGACACGGAACAGAAAGTTTCTAACTGTTGTACCTCTGGTGCTGTAAGTTTTCTGTTAGACCTTCTATATATTTTGAAGTATGCATGTGCACAGACATGTTCCGGCATGCTTTGTATTTCATCTAAAAAAGCTTCTTACTCATAGATATATGCATGTTAAGCTGACTTTGTACTCTTTGTCAATCACATTGTTTGTAATGTATGTATAGAATGATTGAATTGTGTAAATATGTGGAAGCAATTGTCAAGAAGCTTGAAAAGCTTTCTCTCGTTTATGTGTGGGAGTCGTGTTACTTAGCTGTCCTTTTCTAGGCCCCTGCTGTCTTCTTGTCATGGATTACAGCAAATATTTTTGCCCTGTTTTTTACTGCACGTGAGTTGTAATTATATTCATTGGCAATTTAAGTTGCATTGATTGCCATCCATGGTAGGCTGTGTGCTTTAAAGCTTGTCTGTCAAAGTTTGAACTTTATAATGTCATATCGTCAATAGCTATGGAGTAAAACCTGAATTAAGCTGGATATATTAACTTAATAAGAGTAATCTAATATTATAAGAATTCATGGTGATCATCAATGAGATGCCTTGGTTTTGTCTGGGTTAAATTGCTTTGAAGAAAGCATCATGCATCTTATATGGGTTAGCATAGCTGCAAACCTTTGATTACTGGACTTGTGCAGCTCCCTTGGATCAATTAAAATTTGCTTGTATTGGCGGGCCTAGGTTCAGGCTAGATTTTTGTGCCTCTAGCTCTGTAGTGCAATATGGCTTTTCAGCCTTCAAGTTCTCCCCAAATCATGGAAAAATGTGTTGAAATTGCCTGATATATATTTAACGAGACTATTTACCTGTTTGACCTTGTCCAAGCACGGTAGCTGTCTCGTGGAAAGTTATGATGTAGCACTTAGTTTCCCCTTGACATGTTATCTGTAATAGGATGCACAGCATTGCCAGCCCTTTTGTGTTTCATTTCATGCATTGATTGGCACAATTAAGCTGTGCATTACTGTACTTCAATCTTAAATTTACTTTGATGTTGTTTGCCTATGCTTGAAATTGAGATTAGACTTTCATTTGCTTTCTCTGGCAGGTACTTGATAGCCTCACACACAACAGACTATCGACATCCAATGCTCTTTTTCAACACTATTGCTGTGATAGTGCTTGTTGTTGCCAAGTTCCCCAATATGCACAAGGTTCGGATCTTCGGAATAAATGCAGACGAGTGAGCTGGGCATTGTTAAAAAGCTGCTTTACTTGTCTAACGCCACCAATCCTTCTCCAGTTCTGCTTAAAGAGTACCATATCTTTGTATAGATGTTAGAACTTGAAGGATATTTGAATATGTGATGTTTTTTTTTGTGCTGACTGCTTTTGACAAGCTGTTCCTCAAGTGAAGTGATAACTGTATTCGCTGTACAGTTGAGAAATGTTGTGTATCTTTGGCGTATCACACAGTGCATTTTCGCAGCACTAAACTTTCACAACTATTTCAATAAAAATAGCACAATTTACATAATTAATAACGTTGATGAGCGACATTAATTATGTAAATTGAGGGCGACTGTAAAACAAAACTGGATCGGTTCCTCGAAATTGCTTGGATATTTTTCCTTGAATCGTGTGATGAGCCAAAATAAAGTGAAACTGGCACCAATCGTTTTCCCATGCCAGAGCTTCACAGCCCATGTCTTGTAGCGACCGCTTTCCCTCCTTTTTCTGCTAAATCGTTGTCGAGTTGATGCCAAAACACGAGGCAGTTCCGTGACATTACAGAAAGGGAGGTCGTGATAATCTTTGGTGCAGCTTTGCCGAGGCCATCCTTTTAGGGGTCTAGACATTCAACTCCGAAGTAATGTATGACACCCATCACAAAAGAAACTGCACCTCTGGGCTCTCTCTACTTAATAGCCATCTGCACCTCCTTTAGCTCCACTAGTTTCACTAGATTTTTCAGAATGAGGTGGAAGATTGACTGACACCATATATTATGACTCTTGCATGGCAGGAGTAGGCTATGATATCACGAGGAGTTTTCTTATAAATAATCCTTAAGATACAATCTTTATAGATCAAAAGGCAAGGCTCGTGGTTTTAACCTTTGTCTTCGACCTCGAACTCCTACAGAGTCTTGTTCCAACACCCCATAACCTAAAAGGCAATGTACTAAAAACAAGAGGAAATGACTTGGTTAAATAAAGGGAGAGGGATTTTCTTGCATTGATGGAAGCTTGTGGTGACTGGAATGTTTATCGGTGTTGCACGGGAAGAAGTTGAATGGTTGTCGAGGGTTGGTGGCGTTGCTGGAGGAGGCAGAAAAGTGGTGGCTAGAAAGGAAAAGAAAATTTCTCGGGTAAGAAAAAATGGTTTTTTTCTTCTCAACTTTGGCTTTGAATTTCTTAATATTCTAAGCATGAGATTAATCTCTATTTATAGATGATGAAAAAAGAGTAATCTCATCTTTGTTAGGGTAGGATTTTAGTATTTGATTCAACTTGTGAGCATCCTAACTGTTGACTTAAAGTTGATACTATGGAGTTGTCAAATTTGACAACTCATGGTTGCCTAAGTTATTGTCGTTAAGGAGGAATCACTGCGTGTATGGTGTTAATCAACATGAACTAATCATACCATTATATTGTTTAATATGCAATTTCACCCATTAACTTGTAATTTCTTTCAATTTCTTTCAATTTCATCCCTTGATTTCGACTAATTGGGTCTCAATAGTTCGACAGATTTTATAAAAATAGTCATTGGTCGCGGATTTATCTAATTTATAAGCCTTTAATTGCTCCAGAACCTTAATTCTCTTGCAATTTTGCCTCTAATTTTAACCAATTGACTTTGAAAAACTAAATTTGGTTTCCAAAAATTTCAATATTCTCAATTAAGCCCAAATTAGTTTCTCAAACTTAATTGTTTATCAATTAAGACCCTAATAAAATTAGTTTGAATAATTTAAAGTATAATCAAATCCTTCTAGTTAATTTAAATCCTTAAATTGGACTCCAAATTAATTCTTAAACATAATAAACCCGAAAAAAGATTAATCATTTATGTTGAGGCTTATGTAAGCCTTGCAGACTTTGGTTGGGCCGGGGCCTAGCTAAGCCTCACAGACTTCGGCTAAGTTGAGGCGCAACCAAGTCTAAAAGAACTTAATCTTCGTTGACCCACCACTTCTTCCCTCTCCTCCATTTTTTTTTTTGGTATCATCCACCTATTTTTCAGGCCATTTCAAGCTATACATGTTATGACACCATCTGCACTTCAATTGTAATTAGGACTTGCTTGATATGGTAAGTTATGCAATAGAGTTGCTAACTTATCATATAAGCAGCTTTAAACCTTTTCTCGAATAAGCTATATATTTCTAATTCTAGGGGAAAAAAAGAGAGGTTTTTTTCATCTCAACACACAAAAAAAATATAACTCTCTCTGTCCACTGTTTTTATATAATATCAATTTGAAAAAAACTTAAACTGACTTTAATATCGATGGATTCTTTTACAAGTAACACTCTCATCCAACCTATTATTATCCATAGAAAAACCTAGCTACATCTGGTGAAGTTTTTCTCAGCAATATTGAATTTTCCTAATTAGTTTTCTATTTGAATTGCTCGCTTTTAATATTTCATGCCTGGTTGAAAAAAATGTTGGCTAGAATTAGAAAAGAAGAAGAAGAAGAAGAAGAAGAAGAAGAACATGTATGTTTAGCACTTAATCTTTTATCGGATTCATAATTTAGCTTAACTTCAATTCTATGTAGTTTTGTACCCCCACCCCAAGATACCAAACATTTTGTTTTAATTCCATTTTTATGAAAAAAAAAGAAAAAAAACTAAATTAAAAATATCTTCATTAACAAAAATAAGATAAATAACCAAATTTTAAAACAAAACCCATCTATATCACGACAATCATCAATGACTGTAACTACTTGATAAATCGAGGAACTCTAAAAAACATCCTTCCACTATCAACACCATGTTTAATCTCGATTTCTGTTGGTTTTGATTCATAAAAAGGAGAGAGAAGGTGAAAGAGTTTTAAATGGTGTCTTGATGATAATTCATGTTTTATCAATATATTATTATCTTTCAATTTTGTTTGATTTTTTTTATCAATATTAATTCATTTTCTTTTTTTAATTTCTTCAATTTAAATCTACATTTTTTCTCCCCACGGTCATCACTTTTCTAATGTGATATGCAAAGAGTTTCACAGTTTATATATATAATATAAAAAATGGTAATTGATATGTGTTTTCTCCTTTTCTAATTGGAATACAAAGTTTTGTTGTAAGGTACTATATGATCACCAATTAATTGAAAAAACTCGTTGGAGGTGTCATATTAGAGAGATAAATAAATAAAGATAAAGTAAATTTTAAAATCCAAATACAGAATAGAGAAAATAAAATAAAAATATATAGCTAAATTTGTAGTTTTCTCTTAAGAGTGTTAAGGGGTTTGTTTTGGGAGTGTAATAATTATTATGTTTTAAAATGTATTTTATTTGAGAATATATTCAAGTAGTTTTTTTTTAAAAAATAAAATTATTTTTGATATCAATATAATAAAACGGTTAAAAAATATATTAAAAAATACTTTTAAAATGTAAAAATAACATGCTATAACACGCAATAGAATTAAGGTGCTTTGCTTTCCGAATGTGCTTAGATCAAAGAATAAGGCAAAAGTGGATTAGCTTACCAAAGAGCAAAAAAACAAAGACAATGACCGAAGTAAGTTAAGAAACATGAAGAAAGAAATATAGTTATTTAGGATATCCTGTTTATGATCCTGATGCAATTGCACTCCCATCAATGGAGAAGCATATGTCACGTATACATGAGTCATTTGGATGAAAAACATGAGTCTAGCTAGCACCTAGCCCGAAATCGGGAAGAAACAGAAATTAATGTCGGAGAAGATTTGGATGGGTAGATAGATTCTCTAGCTAGTCGAGGGAGATTATTTATAAGCACGCTTGCCCAGAGGAATGTTTGGGGGGCCCTCTCGAGACGGAGGAGAAAGGTGGACTTGTCAGATTTTCTAAGTCTGTGAATATTAAAAGCAGTAGTGATCGATCATTTCATGGATTCCGCTAAATCGATCGAGTGGGTGATTAAAAATTATATTAGGTAAGCTTTTAGTTGGGGCAGGTAAATTTGTTTTCCAAGTACAATCTGCTTTGATGTTTTGTTTATTAATGAAGATTGGACTTGCGAAGGAGATTTAGACAGTAAGAAAACTGCTCTAAGAAGTGGGGCATGCCGGGTTGTTTTTCTTCCTTGGCTTCTGTGCTAGCTTGCTCCATGACGTGGGTTTTATGGTTGAAAGAGTGTCCTCGATTCCAATGGATGAAAGAAAAGTCAGACCTGACATACCAGTCTGGTTTTGAGACACAATGAGAGGGGGGCACAGTTCGAGACAATCAGATACCGATAAGATCACACAGCAGCACTAATTAACTAAACCTCACAACTTGAAAGTTGATTAGTTAGCCCTCAGAGAATATTTTTGCCCCGAAACTTCTTCCGAATCTCATTTTCATTGCATAAACGAAAACTTAACTGAACCAACTCTGGACACTCGATACAATAATACTTCAGGTGCAAGTTCTGATAGAGGCATTTATGAATACAAGCCATACTGCCAGGAGAAAACCCAGATTCATATTCAAATCTTCTTCTATCTTGACAACATTATACGTGTAAGAAAACTTTTTGAAGCCAAAAACCAAGTGAGCTTCAAAATTGTTACACTGCTCAAAGAGTAAAGAGAAGGGTATAAAAGCAAACCAAAAAAGAAACCATATGTATATATCCTATATATATGTTAGTCATGAAAAGCTTTCAACATGTGATCACCTAATCAATACCATGCATGTGAAAAGGAATGCAAAGAAAGAAGATAAAGCATTTTCTTTGTCTCCTTGTCTCTTTCTTCTTTCTTTTACCATGATGATCCTCCACCAAACATTCCATTCCAGTATCCACTTGAAGTCCCCTGTCCCTTGTTTTGATCAATTTCAGACGGTGTGCTTGAATGCTGTTTCAGTTCACCAAAAGGAAATAAAATCCTCCCACTATTTTCTTGAATTCCATATCTACTTCCAAGCCCATCAACAGAAAAACTCAGAGTTGGTTTCATTTCTTGCAAAGGGAATCCACCAGAAGAATAAAGTGTGTTTGAGCCCGGCATCGGTGTTGGGATAAAAGGATTCAAACCCCTAGAATCAATTCCACTCCTTAGTAGCTCCATGGCTGAAATTGGAGAGGAAGTATAGGGAGAAGAAGAAGAAGAGTTATGCTGAATGTTGTTTCTGTATTCAGTCTTGGCCATTTCAGTATAATGAGATATACCTTGACTATCCTGCATAGCTGGGAATGCCAGATTAAGGTCTTGACCTTCATGGATACTCTTGGGATTTTGTGAAGAGAAGTGTGAGAAGCTTGGTGGGTTGAGATCAGGGAGCTTAGACGAAGATGCTGCCACTGACGATGATGTAGATCTCTTGTTCTTTCTTGAGCCTCCCCCAACAGGAACATTTCTAAGAGATCCTCCTTCAGTCCAGTACCTTCTGCAAGCCTTGCAAAAGTATCTTGGTTGTGTGAAACTGTAGTTGTTATAGTAACAAAACTTGGTGTTGGTTGAGTTACATCTTGGACAGTTCACTTGCTCTTGAGGCCTTGCTTTTCTCTCTGGCACAGGCCTTCCACATGAATTAGATGCCATCTCGTCCATGATGTTTACCAGTTTAATATCCTGCAAACCCTAGAGTCAGACAGAAAAAGGAGTGAGGGATGAGTTTTTCAAACACGAAGTGATAAGGACCATATGAGATCTTGGAACCTGATTAAAAGATGGTCGATGAGATAACAATCAGTGGATCAAAAAAATAAAAAAGAAATAGCTAGGGTTTTTGTCTGCAGAATTACATGAAACAGGAAATTAGTAGATGAGATAACAATCAGTAGATCAAAAAAGAAAAAAAAAATAGCTAGGGTTGCTGTCTGCAGAATTACATGAAACAGGAAATTAGTATACTCCATAAAGGAAAAGGAAAAGCAAAAAAGAAAAGAGCCCTAAAAAGAACAAACGATAATAACAAATTATGCCTTTTCCCTTTCCTTTATATGTTCTCACATGAGTAAAAAAGTAGAAAGAGAAAGTTCAGTGCTTACATGCATGGTTCAAAGAACAACCTTTCCATAAAGAAAATTCAAATAGAAGGGACCTTCAGGACTGTGCTTGAAGATCTCAAAGACAAACATAAGAGCAAAACGAGAAACGACAGATAATTTTCGATCTCTCAGAACAAAACTACCGGGACATTCTCCATGGTATATAACCTTAAATTAAAGCCATGAACCAGGAAATTCACAATTGTACGAAGAAAACTTATACAATAAGCAAACAAATATCTACGCAGCAGTGGCCATGAAGCAACATCCGTAATTCATAAACAGAAAAAGGAGAAAGAAAAGCAACAGATGACTTCAGAGAGAGAGAGAGAGAAATTAAGGATCGTATTCACCTCCTTAATTTGTCTGCAGCTGTTCTTGGTGCAGGAAAAAAATGTTTTAGATATGGTGGCTTTATGTGCTAGCTAGTTCACTTTACGAGGATGGAAAGAGAGAGAGAGAGAAAGCAAGAGAGAGAGATGTATTTGTTTTGACTTCTCTATGAACACACAAGATACTGCAATAGTAGACTAGACTAGCGAGGCAAGAGAGTATTAATCACATTTTTGAAGTGGCATGCAGCGCTGGTTCAAATCTTATGTGGGATTTTTTCTTGTCAGGTTTTAATTCAGCAGTAGTGGATTGTGCATTTGTTTATTCATCGTGGGTGGAATCATGAGTGTGTGGGTTTCACCTTTTTGACCTTGTAATGGGGAAGTCTTTTTTATTCTTTGTTCGATCTCTTGTCACCACCTCCCTGTTGTTTTCCTTCTAGTGTTTTCTTTAAGACCACTCATGAACAAAGGTTGGTTTCTGTTTGGTTCATCAAAAAAGATAAAGAATGTGATTGCTTTTTAACATCCTCTCCTTCAATTTGTCAAAAGATCCTTTCTCACAGATTGGCAACTTTTTCATGCTTCCGGAGGCAACTTCTTATTTATACATATTCTTTGCTTGCAGATTAATCAAGCTAAGTTAGCTAGCCCGTGCCAATCAATGTTACGATTTGATATATATATATATATAGTTAACTTGACGCTCCTTTTTTTGTTTTGTTTAATTTAATTATTTGAAACCTAGCTACATGCATTCGTATGTAATTTTCTCAAGAGAATTGTTTTTTTTGGAAATCTTCACACCCTTTCATCAGGATTCAATCCTCGTTTACTCAGGCTACCTCTTGCTCACCCCTTTGAGCATCCACATCCATCAACATCAAATCGAATTCAAGTTTGTCGAGCAAACAGATAACAAAATGTGCAGGTTCGAATTTGAAAGTCAACAGCATTCACAATCATTTCTTTTCTAGCTAGAGCTGATAACATTGTGTGAAGTATATAGTTCAATTGATCATGAAATTATTTAGAGCGTTTTACAACTAATTAATCGGGTGATTAATGGGGAACACTTCAAGAGTGAAGGAAATTTAAATCTGCTTAATTATATATAAGGTATTATGCAGAGTCAAGATCTTCAAACTAAATTAATGATAACTTGTTTACTATCTAATTCGATCACCTCTATTTTCGATGTTACTTTTATAATTATGAATATCAAAGGGGCGGATTGTAAGGAAAGCTAAAAATGCAGAGGTGAAAATGGAAAGTTGGAGTGATCGAGAGGGGGAGCCGACAAGAGTCGACATGCGCAAAAGTGGTGGGGGGGCAAATTCCTGTGGTGGATGTATTGTAGGGGATGCTGACAGCTATGGCTTCAAATTCTTCGAAATGGCCAAGGAACCGCATCTTACACGCAGCTTCACTTGGAATTATTGTTTGATTTGTTCTCTTATATGCTGCCTTCTCCAAATTAAAGAAGCTACGTGCATAGCCTTGTATGATATTTACTATTTTCCACCGAGCACAAGAAAATGGTGCTTTTATGTTCATCATCTCTAAGATTTTGGCAAGCAAACTTTTTCGGAATATCCCATTCTTGCTCCTGCTATCATCATTTGGGCTCGAACCGGTGGATATGGATGTGCAGAACCCACTTGTAGCCCAGTTCTAGATGTGCAGAACGAGTTAATTTAAGCTAATTTTATGCTGTCCTAGGAATTTATAATTCTTCTTTTAAACTCCTTGAAGCAATATATATATATATATATATATATATATATATATATATATATATATAGTACTAGTAATATTTTCTGTTATTCTTTTTTTTTACATTAATATCCTCTTTGTTAAGAAAACACAAATGATATGAATTTCTTTAAGAAAATCTCGAATGCTGTATTATAAATTATAATGAAAAAAATATTTGTTAACCAAATGCCAAAATATTCCCCATTTATAAATTAAAAAAAACTTTTGTGAACAATCTGAAAAAAAATCCATTAATTTGAATGGAGATTCTTTTAAAGAAGTATATATTTTCTTTTACACAGTTAAAAGCACGATTTTAACATTATCGCTTTTAAATAAATAAACAAATAGGATAATTGAGAGGATAATGGCAAAAAATCTCATGAAACTGAAATCATATGATCACGGTCAATAATGTTTTTCTTTTTCAAAAACGAAATGATTGCTGTAGTTGAACTAATTATCATCATTTTTATTTAAACAAACACGTTTATATGAACAAAAATGACTGGAATAAATAGTACAGCTCGTGTTTTTTTTAGTATCTAAAAAATTTATTTCTAGAAAAAAAATATTACTTTTAAAATACATTGAAATAATATATTTTTACTGTTAATATCTAAAAACCTAAAAAAAATATTAACCTGAAATAAAAAAATATTTTTTTTCTAAAACATTTTTAATACAGCTATTAATGGATAGTGAGAAGGCATACGAAGGCAAATCACCAAAAGCTAATCTGATGGGATGAGTCAAGGCCGGTGATGGGCTTATTTTTAACGTGAAAAACATGGAGCTAGGTGGTGCGTTACACGTCAATTGCCACCCGCTTGCAGTGCAGGCAATTCTTCAATTTGTTCCCAGTTTGTAAATATCATTTCGATTGGTATTTTATTTTTTCAATTAAAAAAGAATATTTCTGATTTTAGAGTATTTTGCTCTCATCATTTTCGAGGTTATACCTTTTATGTGTGTATATATATAATTAAATATATTAATTCAAAAAAAAATAGTTCAAATAAAAAAATAAAATTATTTAGAATTGTACAATCTAATCTACAAAAAAATATATAATAAAATAATTTTTTTCTGAACAAAAATTATGAGCATATATAATATTACAAGAATATCATCATCATCTCATAAGGTCATTATATTCTTCAATTGCTCTGAAATTTTAACATAATATATATAAATATATCAAGAGAGTCATCGTAAAATTTCATCTTTAATCTAACAATCGGATTAAGAGATATGATTGATATTGTAAAATTATTCATTATTTAAAAAAATATTATTTGACCGAAACGAACGGGCGAACAAAACCGGAATATTTCGGCCGAGTATTTAGATGAAAAATCCAAAATAGGTTGGAATTTAAACCAAGATAAAAATATCATGTTGTCTTTTTTTTTTAACTAATATGATATATTTCAGCTACTTTTCAATTGAAATAAAACAAAACTGACAACCTTGATTTGTAAAAAATGCTGCAATCACACCTCCACGCATTAGCAATAAAATAAATATACTGGACAAAGCAATGAGGTTCTCCTGTTACTTGGTAAACAACGTTGATCCGATAGAATGTGAGACAGGGCATATGTAATTTTGTTTTCCAGGACCGAAAGCTCATAGGTCTCGTACGCGCGCGCATTATACGTAATTTATTCTGATATTTGAACATATACACGCAAAATCCATTCTCAGGGAACAAGTGATTTTGAATTTGAGAGATTAAAAAGAGAAGTCAATCTGAGCACAGGGATGGTGACGAATCTCTCTGCAAGTTCTTGTCCAAATGTTGGTGGCCCAGAATTTGATATTCATTCCATCCTCGATTCACGAGAGTCAAAAGAGGAGAGTTGCTTCCTCATATAAGGAATGGCCCAAAAGAGTAGCCTCGTTTTTAGGAGTCTCGTCTAAAACATAACTGCTTCGACTCGTGGAGTAAATATGGGCTCATGGCTTACGTCCATGCCTTTACAATGTATACATATAAACCCTTCTCCTCCTAAATTTGGATTCCACACTTTGTGGTGGTACTATCTACAGATGCCATGATTTTGAGAGATTCCTCGTTTTAAGGTGATTTTTCGATCTAATTTGTTGTTAATCCTTAACGCCCGGATTAGCACGTACATCATCAAGAATTAACGACAAATCAAAAGAAAAATATATAACTCGGAAAGATCTTATAAAGTAGGGTGTCCAAGTGAATAGTAAACAAGCAGTACAAGAGCTACATTTAGAAACTGTATAAAATCAAATATGATTAATCCATGTAATTTAAATACAGCCATACTCTACATTAACAATCTAGCATTTGATGTAAGAACAAATCCACTAATTTATTTGAAAACCAGGGCTGAGCTGCCCATGACGACGCACAATTGATGGGCACAGGGTCAGACAGTTGTGTCCCAGTTTGTCTTGCATCTGCGCGTCTAAGATTTTCGTACGCTGTCTGCTTCCAATAATTTGTCGCTTCGTGGTTTGTTTTTCGTCCCAATCCCTGGCACCGGTACACAAATAAATGTGGTTGTCTAAATTCAAATGCACGTATAATATGCAGTTCTATATTTTTATTTTTGGACACTTAGTGAAAATCATATTTATAGGTTTAGATGAGTAAATAAAATCTTGATTGTCTCTAATTTTTATGAATATATGCATTAACTTCGAACTCAAAATCTAACAAGTATTTTATCATTACGTCACAATACTTGAAAACATCCCGTGCAATCAAGTCTATTGCACAACATTTTCTAGTGAATTATGCAGCTTGCATATGTAATTGGGGACAACTCAACTCGAAAGTTATATATATATATATATAAAAGGAGGGTTTGAAATTAAGAATGTTCATGCATATGCTCTTGCGGGTTCTTTTGACCCCTCCAGATTATCTCCCAGCTGTCAGGCAGACCACAGCATCTCCATATAGAAAAACTTTGTATAAAGTATTACGACTAAAAATGCAAACGTCTTTCCTCCATAATTGAGCATTAATACGTCACCCCAGTATGAAATGTGAGAGACAAATCAACGGTAAAGAATGACCTTTCAGAGAATTCCTTACCTGAAAATAAAATAAAATAAAATAATAATCACAGCTTATAATTGACCCAAGTCAACGTGATTAATCATAGAATATAGGCAACCCTTGGACATGCAAAGTTGTAAGGGTCCACAAAACTTTATAAGAGATCCTCAATTTTAATGTTTCCACACCCCCAAAAAGATATTTCAAACGTATTGATTTTTTAGGGGTTTAGAATGTATTTGGAAAATATTTTTGAAAAAAAATAAGTTTTTTATTTAATTTTTTATTTTAAATTAAAAAATTAAAAAATATTATTTTAATATATTTTAAATAAAAAAAATATTTTTAAAAACAGACTAAAATACTAAATAGGTGTTTACAATTCTTGGATCGTTTGTCATTCCTTTGTGCAGGCTCCTTTAGTGGACTGGGCCCCGGTTTTATTCACTTTTGATTATATTTTTATTTCGTTAAAACAAAAACACATATATATTACTTGGATATAAGTATACAGCAACTTTCATATTCCAACTGGTCATATGGTAAGTCCACAATAATATGCAGCGGTGACAAGAGGGAAATTATATTTTTTATTTTATCATGCAAATCCCAGAGATTGTGAATTGATTATGAACGTTGGTGTGATCATATTTTGAAGTGATCTTCTTTTCAAAATATATGGAGGTGAGCAGATCGGATAGAAGAAAATATAGTTAATGAGAAGGAATTACAGGAACTCCAAGTTTCATGGTATAGCTTTAGATTATTTAATAATGAACTGAGTTGATATCTGACTTAATTATGACAATCCTGAGGAATCTTCAATAGGATAGGGATATGAAAAGCCAAAAGGCATGGAAGGTTAGGTGATATATTCAGTGTAGAGTTTATCTCCAATGGAAGGTTAGGATGTTGGTGTAGGAATCTAAACTTATAAATTAACGAGACAATTATTATTTTTTAGGAATTTTAATCTTATAAAGTTAAAAAAGAGCGTAAACTCTTTTTATATGTGTAGGTAAGTTTTGTCTTGCCTACCTGGTGATTTATAAGAGTTTATATACCTATGAGTCATGTTATATTGCGTGAAGAAATGAATAAATGTATGAATAGATTATGTACTCTATTACAAGAGTAATTATGTAGAATAACCCTAGGTGTGAAGGTCAAATTGTTGGGTGTGAGAAGAGACATCTACAAAGACTTGTAGTTATATCCAAGATATCTTATCAAAATAAGCTCTTTAAATGAGTATTTAAGATATACGAGATCTTTTACTTTATGTATGTTATATTGTAATTCTTTTTTATATTTATTTTAAATATATGTATTTTTATATTGATGGAATGGACCAATGCTTAAACAAGTAAAGAAAATAATTATGCTTTACGTATGTATAAAAAAAAGTATTTTATTTTCAAGTCAGATCATCCCTATACTTGAATAGAGATCTAATTAGTGCTCTGAAAGAAAAGTTTTATGAAGACCTATTTCATCAAGGGTGATGAATGTCTTGAGTTCAATCTAGGTCATTCTTTATACCTAATAAAGATCTTATTGTACCTAGATGGATAGTTCTACTATGAAGGATTGTCCAAGCTTGAAGAAGGTATTTGTACTTAAAGATATTGAAAGTGCTCTAAGGATTAGAAATGCTCAAGAATGTGATATTGCTCTTCTTAGTAAATTTGGATGGGATGTTATTGCTAACAAAGTCAGTTTATGGGTTCATGTGATGGAAGCCAACTATCTTAAGCAAAATAATAGGTTGTCCTATGTTTTTCTTGGCACTTTTTTCATGTGTTGGAAGAGTATTATGAAAAGTGTTGTGCACCTCTATGATGGGTTTAGATGGCATGTGGGGAATGTTACTCACTTTGTTTTTGGCATGATAGGTGGCTCCGTGTTAGTAGAGCCCATAACATGATTCACAATGGGAGGATTTTGAATCATATGTCAATATTTGTTGATGTTATCACTATTTTAATAATAATAATAAAGCTAAAACAAAAGGAAAACTCATTATAGTCATGTACACATTTGTTGTTCTAGTTTAAAGGTTTGACAAGGTATTTTTTTCTTCTTCTTTTTAATTGAACATGATTTTAAGATAATCTATTTCTTTATCCCATAGCTAAAAAACATTGGTTTTAAAAAAATTATGTTAATAAACTCTCAAAAGTCCATAGACTTATTCATAGATTTGACTAATTTCGCTTTTCTCTTCATATTTTAAATTTTATTCTTTATTTCACACTTTAATTGTGGGTTAATTAAGAATCAGTTTCACAATTTGTTTTGCTTTACTTTTAATGAGGTTATCACGACTTTAAAAAGATATATTATAATTGGATCGATAATAAATTTTATTATCATTTTTTTTTATCATACAGTTAAATACAAAATAGTTTTTAAAAAAAAATAGTAAGTTAGTAATCTTAGCAAAGTTTGTGACTTAGTTCACAAATTTAACGTGTTGACTTAAATTATTCCAATTATTGGTTTGGTGGGTATACTCATCAAACCCAATATTTTTTTCTTCTAGTTTTTGGTCCTTAATTTATTTTATTTCATCATTTATTCTTGTTTCTTTCCTGTAAGGTTAGCACAATCTCAAATAAACTTCAATTCTATTTTAAAATTGGTGTGATTTTACAAGTATCTATTTTTTTTATTACATAATTAAATAAAAATAGATTATCAAAAAGAGTTAGTCAGTTCAATGAAGTTCATCACTCGTGTTAAAATATCATCTTGAAATTTATTTTAAAGGCTAGGACAAGTTTTTGGTGGTCATCCAGGTTTTTTTAACTCAGTGGATATGTTTTTTTCTTAATTATCATAAAGTTGATTTATTTTTCTATTGGATATGTTTTGTCTTTTATCGTGAGTATCGAATCAACGTTATATATTCTTAAAAAAAACAAAATCAACTTTGTATATGTAGTTATGTACAGTGAGATTTAAGCGGCAAGTGAAAATGTGGATTGATGATGGTTTGTTCATTAACGGAAATGTGGAATGGCTGCCCCAACAGCTAGCTTTGGGAAGCACTAAAAAAATATTTTTTTTAAAAATATTTGGTTTTTATTTTTGTTCTAAATGAAAAAACAAAAAAAAATAGTATTATTAAATTATTTTAATATATTGATATGAAAAATATTTTTTTAATATATTTTTGAATAAAAAAATATTTTGAAAATCAAAAGAAAACACAATGTAGATACGCACTGTTGGCTACATTGACTGGATTCGACCCCGACTACAAGTGTATGGAACTTTTTCGTTAATATTCTTGCACACAGCAGCAACTATACTTGTTTGATCCAATTTATGACATGAACTCCAAATTGATAATCCAACTGAACAGTTCATGTCCTAAATTTCCCTGTAAACTTTGTATTTTCATTGAAACTGTGGAAAGTTCCGTTTTGTTATCTCTCTCTCTCTCTCTCTCTCTCTCTCTAACATGTCGAAGGTTCAGGTCCAGAGAAAAATGAACTTTTCAAGAGACAGAGGGAGATCTTCGATGTTGATGATTTGAGCGATCAAGATTGATCGTCGAAAATAGAAGTTTATCAAATATCACGTGGCCATGGATGCATGGGAAAGTTTTTCATATCTTGTGCGTATCGCTGTCTTGAGACGGAAACTACTAATTAAACCACATCACAAATCTGAAGGCGCCAAAATTTAGTTATAATGACGTTTCAAAAAATCTTAGTTAATTAAGGTTTATTGGTTAGATAATTAGTTAATTTCTTTATTCTAATAATTTAATTAATTCTCTCTAGCTAATAATCTAATATAGGTGACGGCTTGTACTTGCTGTATTGGTAGGTTAATGTTATTTATACCTACAAAAGATTTTTATTATAGATTTGAATATTCTTATATATTTAAATAGGTATATATTTTTAAGAGAAAAGGTATAATAATATTTTAGAAAAATAATTTGTATTGTAAAAATGATGATGATAGGATGATGATTCATCAAATTTACATGCACTTTGACTCATTACATAGTTGACTCATTACATGGTTGAGCTCAGTGACATTAGATTATCACTCTGAATTTTAAACATGAGTTCATCAAAAAATATAATATATAAAAATATATTAATATATCAAACTCTTTGCACGTGTCGATTCAAGTAGGTAAATGGAAAAAGCCAATAAACTAAGTTGTATAAATTCCTTCAACTTTAAAGAGTATATTTTCTAAATTAGTTCAATAATAATTAGAGTTTTTTATGGTGTTTTACTATTCATATTAATAATAAACCGAGTTTATATACTTTATTTAATCATTTTGATAGTAGTTGTGTGTCATCGTTTAGCTAGTTAACACGCGAGATTGAGGTTAAAAGTTAACAGTTTGAGTATTGATTTTATTTTTCATGTGATAAAGAGTACTTATATTTTTACTTTATTTCTTAAAAACAAAAAGATGAATAACATGTTACTGGCACAACCCCATATATGACTCACATGATACTAGCTGGCCAACATCAAGCACTAGGAGCGACCCTTTTCTATATATTTTTTTCCCATCACTCTGAGTTTTTTTTTATTAGATTCACATACTTTTTATTTTTGAAATGGTTTTTAAATATTATGATAAATTTTTATTTTTATATTAATAATTGTTTTCAATTATTATGTATATGATATTAAAATAATAATAATTATTATTATTATTCATAAAAAAAACTGATTCAAATAGCTTTTATTCTTAAAAGTTTTAAATAGATTTTGAACATGATTTTATTTTTTTTATTTTAATTACCATAAAATATGAACATGCTATTTTCATATTTTATTGTTAACTTCATTTTTTTTAACTTGTTTTAACAATTATAAAATATATATTTTTTTAACAAAAACAATGATTCCAATTAAAAACCTTGCATTTATTAAAATAAATAAAAGATATGTTAATAACAAGATTGATCTTGATGGAAAAAATCAAAATGATTATATTATTAATTTAATAATAATGCCTAATTTGTTTTTTATAAAAAAAAAATATTCCCACAACACCCAAACTTCTAACTCTCCCAGGATAAAGAGTTACGCTATAGAAAAGGTTATTGTCTACATCTGCTGTCTATATTACTTTTTCGTCTGCTATTGAAAAAAAAAAGGTTCTCTAAATTTTCTGCCAAGGAGCCCTCTGTATGAATGTTATCAATGTCGTTATGGTTTTTCTATTAAAACGGAATGTTTTGATTTTGAGATGTTTTGGCGTACCGTTTCGAAGTTATATTGTTCATATATAATTAATTAATTATATATATATATATATATGAAAAACAAATTAATTTAATAAGTATAATTTAAATTCAAGATAAATAACTTTAAATTATACAATACAAATACAAAATCAAACAAACATAATCTCAAAATTAGAAATATCTCTAAAATTATAAAATATTATGATAGTAAAATGTTCTAAAATAAAAGAAATATTATGATTTTGAGCCGGAACGGTACCGAGACGTTCCAGTCAGAATTTTTAAAACAAATCAAAATTAAAATCAAGACAAAAACAATATTATTTTATTTAAATTTTTTAATAACACAAAATATTTTATTCATTCCAACCGAAACAAAATAGAATTAACAAGTCTACTATGTAAGACTAGCTCAAGTTCGAGGAGAGCCTCAGACAGCCTTAGCATTTGCCGCGTGAAGTGTGTGTGCGACTGTGCGTGTGTAGATTGCGAACCTCTATCTAAGCCGCTCCCTAATCACGGACCAAGTGAATTCATGGCATAATCGTAAAATCCTATTTAAATTTTTAATGTTGAGTTTCTTTATTTAATACTTCTTTTTAACTTAGTTATTTCACTATTTATTCGTTACAATTTGATTACTTTCACGACTAACATTTTTCCTAATAACTTTCATGCCTAACATGCACGTCATTTTATTCACTTTCTCTGATTTGACCAACTACAAACAAAATAAAAAATACATTAAAAAGGGGTAACTCTTACATTTAATTTGTTTTTGTTAACTCTAGTAAAATAACTAACATTTAATTTTCAACACTACAAATCATTAATCATGTGATCTAGACTATAATTTGCTTTTATTTTTACGCTGGATGGATGCTTGCACATACATGATACACAATTATGACTTTTTTTATATATAACCGGGGTGTCCGGATCAACTTACGCACGTCACAACTAATCTCCGGATCCATTGAACATCCTGCAAGCCAAGTGGACAGATAAGACACCACAGGGGTAACTGGCGTGCACAGTGGTACCTGAACTCAGGTGCAGGGAAAGGGAACAAGTTTTTTCCTCCACTAGGGCAAGCCCCCACATGCATCATGACTTATTTATTTATTTTGATAATCAGAGTGTCCTGGTCAGCTTACACGCATCACAACTAATTTTTAAATTTATTGAACATCTTGCTAGATAATAAACAGGCAAAGCACAGTAGAGTAACAGGCGAGCACAGTAGAACTTGAACCCAGATAAAAAAAAAAAACACAAGCTATTTCCACCGCTAGGCCAAGTCCCTTCCCCGTTATTATCTATTATTATTGGTGGTGGTGCTATTATTATTATTAGTAACACTAATAATAGTAATATATAATTTAACGACAGAGACGGCGTTGTATAGTATCGAGAATCCAATGACCATCGTCCTACGAGTCACGTGTACGCAGCCTCTCTCATAATAATGGAGCCGCCGTGGCGCTGATAATTGGGCATGGGGAAAGCCCAATGGGAGGAGAAGGGCAGATAGGAAGAACGGCCGCTGAGTTACGTGCACATTCACAACGATGGAGATTTAACTGCCCAAAGTAAACTGTCAGCCCATCGTGCCATTATAAATACAAATTGCCTTGTTTTAGAAGCAAACGAGAATGAGAGCTCCTCCTCCTCAGCTTTAGAAATTGCCAATGTTTCCGAAGCTGGGGACAAGCCTGATGAGCATCGCGAGTCTTCAGTAGTATCCCCCTTCCCGGCTAGGGCTAGGAGTGTATACATAAGCAGGAAAATGGGAAGGGCTCCCTGTTGCTCCAAGGTTGGCTTGCATAGAGGACCGTGGACTCCCAGAGAAGACACGTTGCTTAACAAGTATATTCAAGCTCACGGTGAAGGCCATTGGAGGTCTTTGCCTAAAAAAGCTGGTAATTATATTTCTAATTACTGGAGATCGAGTAATTCTCTCGCTCTTCTTCATTCGTTTTGATTCTCTTCCTTCACTTTTTTATTTTATTTTTTTATGCGTCCTCCTTTCCCTGCTAATTAAGAAGCTCGGGTAAACCTTCTCAAAAAAAAACAAAAAAAATCAGGCATCAAAATAAACGTCCCCTTTATGTGCTCATAAAATTAGTGGTGGCTTGGGGTTTTGTATGTTTGTTTTGTTTTTTTAGTAGAGTTTTGAGAGAGTTTTCTTCACGATTTTTTTATTTTATTTTTACAAAATCCCCCCTTTTCCTTCTAATTTCAAACCTGAATCAAATAAAAACAAATATTAAATTGTTTTATTGTCTTTTCAGTGTTATTAAATTAGACTAGACGTGTCAACTTGGCAATCTGCAGACCTGATTCTTGGTCCAAGCCAAAATTTAAATTTAATCGAGTAGAAGTTGATCGGATTACAAGTTCTTAATGAATCGGTCAAAATTTAATTTAATTTTTACTTTAAAAAAAATAAATAATATCATTTTAATTAAAAATTATATAATTTAAACAAATTAGAATTGACAAAGAGAGACCTAAACACCACCTCACAACCTCTTTCTTAGTACCCTTTTTATTTTTCTTTTTTGAGTGTTTGGGAAATTTGTTATCTTCATTTCTTATTCTATCACATTATTGTGTGTTTGATGGTGTGGAGCGAGCTTGGTGGGAAAAAGGCAAAATAGTGAAAGTAGAAGTTCAATTTAGTACTCTGAAACATAAAAAAAATAGTCACCACCCCTGATTTCTCAAGTTTTCTCATACAACCTGCCATAAAACTGAAAACACACAACAAGTCTTAAAGTAACTTATAAAAAGTGTTCAATTCCCTGTTAATCCAGACCGATGTGTTTGTGCTCTTTTCTTTTCTTTTCTGTGCAAACATTTCACGTGTCGTACGTTTATAAAAGGAAGAAACCCGACTTCAATTATCTGACGTATCTTCCGCCCTCTGTATTTCCAAAATTAAATGAAGGTCTCCTCAGATGTGGCAAAAGTTGCAGGCTAAGATGGATGAACTATCTAAGACCAGACATAAAGAGAGGAAATATCACTCCCGATGAGGATGATCTCATCATTAGAATGCACTCCCTCCTTGGGAACCGGTGGTCTCTCATCGCTGGCCGGCTTCCGGGTCGAACCGATAACGAGATCAAGAATTACTGGAACACTCATCTCGTCAAGAGACTCAGAAGCCAAGGAACCGACCCCAACACCCACAAAAAATTACCAGAACCAGTAAAACGTGAAGTGAAGAGAAGGAGAGGCGACAAAAACACCAGCAAGAAGAAACAAAACAGAAGCAAAGCAAAACTTGTGCCGGCCGAGAAGCATAAGGTCCACCTCCCTAAACCTGTCAGGTTTGCCTCTTCATCTTTACAAAGAAATGACAGCTTTGAGAGCAGTACAGTTCCTATTTCACCAGGCCAGGGAACAGATCAGGGGCGTTTTGGTACGGAAGCTTGGCTTAATTTTAAGGATATTGACACTGGGGCTAGCTTTCTTGATGGAGATGTTCATCGATATGATCTTGCTAATGGTTCAGATCTCGAATGCCAGTCTCTCGTGCCTACGACAAACACATTGGAGAAGCTGTACGAGGAGTGTCTTCAGCTCCTGGAGATAGATGATCATCAGGATAAAGTGATATTAGACTCCTTTGCCGATTCATTGCTGGTATGACAGTTGGATTCAAGAAATGTAATAATTTATCCGTGCATGAGATGTAATACACTTTCAAGTTTCGTCGGTGATGAGCTTGGTTGACTCGTAGTTTGCACGTGCTTACCTTCTAGCTTGGCTAGCCAACCGATCGAGGATGGAGTTAGAGGGCCCGATTCTATTTTTAATAACTTAAAATTAGATCGTGGTTAGTGATATGTATTATAACGATACGCGAGGAAATCGTGTGTTTTATGTGTTACATATTATTTAAATAAATAAACCAGATTTTTTTCTTAAGAAGAGAGATGATATTAATAAAAGTTCAAATTCCAAAAGAATATTCTATATAAAAGACCAACCCCACTGGCCTAGTCTAGAAGGAAGAACTCAGTCACTTCATGATCTAGAGACTAGACTTGCATGTCGAGGTCCAAGAGGCTTGTCCCACATGTTTTTTTTGTGTCTTTTTTTTTAAAAAAAAAGGCACATGGACTCGATTTCATTGAAATATAATAGATAATATATTGTTTGTCTAAATAATGATTTCTCATTCACCAAGTTATTTCTGGGTATCCTCTGGAGACTAAAAATCGGTGTTCGAGTTTTTAGACATTAAAATCCAAAATGTCAACTTGCTTTTATATAAAAATATCTAAAAAAAACATTATACAAAGCTCAATAAATTCATTTGTAATTCTAAAACAATCTCTAATTGGTTTTAAAAAATCAATTTGAATAAAAAAATTTATTCACAACAAGGTTTCTACTTTTTTCGAAATGTTCTAAGTAAAAAATCTACTCCTGTTAAAATTTAATATCTAAAACGAATCTATTAATATCAAAATAAATATTTTTTATATTTGTAATTTGATCAACCATGCCTCTCTCTTATCTTATTCCTTTTAATTTAACTATTAAATATTGTCATACATATATATGAGAGTATATAAAGCAAAACAAGTCACACGTATAAAATCATGAAAACATAAATCACACATAAGTTGAGTAAGGAAAAAGAAAAGAAAAAAAGAAGGTTATAAACAATAATGAGAATCAAAGTACTCAGCCCATAATTTGGCTCAAGATCAAAATCACGAGTTAGACATGTTGACTTAGATCAATAAAAAATATCAACATTTTAAGAGTTAGAAATGAGTTAAAATAATATCATTGTAAAAAAAATTTAAATTTTAAATCAAATAAGATTTTGATTGAGTCACCAATTGACTCACCACATCAATCTGCTTCGAGTGATTGAATTTCATCTCATTTAATTCGAAACCCAACTTCAATTAAATCTCGAGTCAGTCATTTTTTTTTTGTTAATCATGTTGGGTCAAATTTGATAACTCTAGTATTCATATGTTAATGTTGACAAGGGTGTTATATCAAAACAAATTCAATAGAAGAAAAAAAATGTGTTTCTTTATTTAAGATCCATTGTCACTATCCTTTTAATTCTTCTTGTTTATATTTTAAAAAATCATGTCTTTCTTTCATAAGCAAAAACATATCGATCTCTTTATGATAATAAATGATGTCCACATGAGTTATTTTTTTAATTTATTATAACAAATTATGACCATAGATGGTAAATCTAGATAGGAATAAACTTTCAATCTCTTTCCTTTTAAAAAAAACAATAACTTAGAAATAAGAAAACAATGAGCTAGCAAGAAAAAATAATGCTGCTCACTTGCCTTTAGATGGCGTGCACGATTTACTCTGGTATAATCAATAGTCTTTTTTTAATGTCTCTGAATTCATATGTTTAAGTCTTTTCAGTAGTACTGGAGAAGTTATTATTGAAATTGTTTCAAAAATAAATTCCTAAACATTGACTTGCGCCATTCTTCCATTCAGATTAATTCCTGCTCCTGTCATCAATGCTTTTAATATACGAAAACAATGAGCCTGGACGCGAAAAACGAGACAGCTTAGAAATTAAGGCTTTGAGAAACATGCACATTGAATGTATCCCAACCCGAACATCTTTATGAGTGTTTGTAACTATATTATAAAAATATTTTAAAAAATTAAAAATTTATTTATTTTTATTTTTTAGTTTAAATTATAATTTTTGGTATTTTTAGATCAAAAATACTCTAAAAAACAATTTTTGTGAATAATTTTTTGTTCGTACGCACATTGACCAGGAACGTCCTATTTATGCATGGCTTGCCTCTTCAAAGACCCGGACAATTCGGATCATTTCAGCCAATTATTATCATTACAATTTTTACAATGAAATTCACGGGTTTATACTTTATAGCCCACCGGTGCCCTTGGCCGGAGCAGAGAGGACTAGGACCCAGAATCGATTTAATTACAAGTACTTCTTCTTTATTTATAGGTGTTGGGTAAGTCGCAGGTATCTTGACAGTACGATGATTTCAGAATGAAAATAGCTTCAGTTTTAATCAAGACATAGATTATAGATATGCTAATTTAATTTTAAAAAATATTTAATATTTCAATGGATCCTGGATCTCTTACAAAATTCTCTCACTTCAAGAAAAATAGAATTTAATAAAACTTATTAATTAGAATTTCAAGTTCAATTAAATAATTGGAATCATTTTATTATATTATTGAGTTGATATAAAATCATTCTGGAAGGTGTATTTTTATAGATTAAGTTTGAAGTTTACAGGGTTTTAAAATTTTGATATAAAGAGGAATTCATTTTCTTCTAAATAGATGTGAGTGTGTAGTTTTAAAAAGAATGAAAATCAACTTTGTTATCATATTTTATAAAGTTATTCTGGTTTATGCCGTATGATTTGGTATGTTAATTCAAATTGATTTTTTTTTGTCCTTCAATATTAGATTAATTGATAATTCACTTTATAGTTTTGTTTGTTTTTTGGTTATCACAATTCGTAGACTAGGCTAATTGACTAGAGTTTTTTTCCTCTCTTTTTTAACTATTTTGTTTTTCAGTTTCATGTTTCAATATTGAGTTGATTATAAATTATGATTTATTTAAGTTTGCATTCTATGAGGTTATCTTGGTCTCGTAACCCGGTTCACGAGTTTGGTCGATTAACTCATGTGGTTTTTTCTTAATAATTTTTAATTTTATCATTCAATATTAGTTTGATTGAGAATTGAGTCTCTATAATTTATTTTAATTTGATTTCTATTATGTTATTATGGTCCCATGACCCATGTTTAACAACTTAATTCAATTGATTATGTTTATTTTTTTAGTGGAATTTTGTTTTAATTTTATTCTTCAACATTTGATTGATCAAGAATTAAATTCAATATCTATTTTTTTGTTTAATGTTGGGTTATTGGAGTCTCGTTAACCCAAAATAATCTAAGTTAATTTAATATATTATTGTTTTTTAAAAATTAAACTATATTTTTATAGTTCATTCTAGATATGATCAAATTTGCCCTCTCAATCATATCACTTAGAACAATATATAAATACTGTTGACATTGTTTTATATTGTTTTTTAATTAAACCTGCAGCTTAGCGTAGCACATAAATAATCTACGATATTCCAATCATACGACCACTCATCAATAAACTTTCGCACCAGTTTTTGTTAAGGTTAGATGCGCTCGTGATCAACTTCTATTCCCAATTTGGTGGGTGAAGTTTCTCTAAAATGGAGGGAAGGCAAAGGTGGCTATCAGTCATATTTTCTATTTGTTTTAAGAACAATATTGTATGGTGCATGACATGATGATGACAAAAGTATATCAAAATGATGGTCCCTCACTCCCACTTTATTTATTTATTTATTTATTATTATAATTAGTTATGACCTAGAATAAAGACTGGAGCGGCCGAAATAGAGAAAAAAGAGAATTGCTGCAATGCAAGCTGATTGGAGGCTCCAGACAATTTTCAAGTCACCAGCAGTTGGTGGCGACGACTTTCATAAATCCCAGATGTTGATAATTTCTGATCATCACTGATTATGACTCTCACCAGCAGTCTTCTACACCATTTATCAATTCAGATGGCGAATTTCAAAACCCTTTGCATGGAATTTTATGTGAATAATTTCATATCAGAAATGAATTTCACGAGCAGTCATCTAGATCGGGGAAGTGTTCCATAAATGGTCAGGTTTTAATTGGGCTTGGTAATGGCTACCAGCATATCCAGGGGCAGCACGGCGTCCATGCAAGGAAGGAATGGTGCCTGGGATTTTCTTTTTCTATTTTCAAAGCACAAGGAGAAATACTTTTCTCCAATAGAAAGATGGGTTAGACAGGGTGGTTGAGTTCCGAATCTCCATTGATGGAATCCTGCGGCTTTCTTTTGCTGCAATATCAGTATTCTTATTACGCATTCGCTTTGAAAAAGAAGACAGAGACTTCCATTTTCACATCCATGTGTACGGCCCCTCCCACCTCCACGGCTATTTTCTTCAATTGCCAACCCCACATCCATTGTCATCAAGCTCACGGTGTTGATTTCTATTGGACAGAAGCGTGACGTCATTTAATTACTCCACCGATTAAAGTCTGCTGATAGCTGGGCGCAATTTATTTCTGAAAATGATATAGGAAGCATCATTACCATACATTTGGAGCGAAGATTACCACCGTTTTAGAATATCAAGCTTCCACGAAAAACCCAACTGAACAGCACCGTTTTGATTTGCCAATGCAAATTGCCATTCAATGCATGCTTCATCATCACCCTTTGTTTTTTTCTGGGCGCAGAACTTCATTGATGTTGTTGATGTCAAATTTATCCATGAAGTAAAAAGACTTCTTCCCTTTTACTTTTCTTCTTTCTCCGAGGGGGATCCATACATACTTTTATGGCGCCGAAGGAAAAATCTTGTTTATCAGGGGAATTAATCATGAGCTTCTAGGAAAAGGATGAGAAGTACGGATTCCTAGTTTATTTACCATGAAGGGAACCATCATTGCAATCGGTTGGTTAATTCAGTATTGTTAATGATTGTTTTTATTAAGAAATTTATTAAAATAATTTTATTATTTAAATTATTCTTAACACCAAAACAATATAAAAATGCTAAAAAAATAAAATAAAAATACAGTTTAACATAAAAAAACAGACTAATAATTAATCAATGTCCCTTGTAATTGTTCTTAAAGACGTGACGTGATGACGAAGAGTTTGCAATCTGCATAGCAGGTCTCGAGTCCAAGTTCGAGTGTGCATTTTTTATAAAAATCTAGGACAAACAAAATTTTACTTGCTCATCTAGATCCATAAAATATATTTTCTGAAAAATAGAGTTTTCTCGCATCCAAACAAAAAAATATTCCTTGTAATCTGTTTCTTTGTTTGGGCCAGGGCCCTATTTTTTCACGAAAAAGAGAGACAGAGGGGCAATTTCTGTTATAGCAAACCTGTTACTGCCTGAAATCTTTTCCAGGCCGCGGGCCGCTAAAACACCGCAGTTTAATTCACTAAAATAAAAATCTGCTAAAACTTCTGCCCAAAACATATCTGATGTTAATCGTCTGTTTTGGGCGGGTAACAGAACAAAGTGGCCTATAGAGCAAAATACCATCACTCAGAAAAGCGAGCCCAAACTGTTCAAAAGAGAAAAGCAAAGAAAGCCCAAAACGACTTTACTATTTATAGATTTCCAGAGAGCAAGGACGGGGAAGCAGAAGAAGCAAAGAGAAGGGGGAGTGAAGGGTGCGTGAAATGGGAACAGCAACTCCATGGAAGCTGCTTCTTCTAAGCGCATTAGAGTCAAACTCGCACCTCAAACACTCTACTTACTTTCAATTTGTATGCAACTCTCTCTCCCTGCTCTTAATTTCTGTGCTGATTAGTTATTAATCCTGTTGCTGTCTCTTTCAGGCAACAATTGGATGTAATGGCAGACCATCCAATCGCTCTGTCGTTTTCAGGTCATCCTAATTCTTTTGTTATATCATGAAAGTTTGTTTCTACTAATTCTTAAGAAGGTGTCTGTCTGCCTGTTTGTTTGTTTCTGCTGTTTTTTTTTCTTACAGAGGATTTGGAGAAAATAGCGATAGAATCCAAATCAACACAGATTGCCGTACACGCAAGGTTTTCTTGTTTCCTCGCTTTTTTTTTAGAGTTTGGATGAGAATAACCCTTTGTTTCATCATTGAGAAAACATGAATTCCTGTGCTATTTTTTTTTATCTATAAAAACTTGAATATGCAGATTGAAGAACTTAAGCATTGTCCATTTGCCGAGGTAATGATAAATATATAAATCTTCTGTATTTCAGAATTTGTTGTTCTTCATTTTTTTTATATTAAAGTATGTTACTCCTACCTAACGCGGCTTGTTGTAGATATGTTGGTATTTTACTGACTCTTGGGAGCAATTCCGGATCAGTGGAAGAGTCGATGTTATAGATGGGTCCAATCCTGATCCGGAAAAGCTTCAGGTTCCATTCTCTGTCCATTACATTATATTATATCATATTTTCTTACAAGATGTCTTACCAAACATATAGTTGATATTAAGTGTAGATGTCAAATGGTAACACGCCATTCTTGGGTATGAGAAAAGGACTTCTGATGCTGAATGTCAAGTTGAGGCTTGTGATATATTCCGTATAGTTTTATGCTTTCATTAAAATTACAATATTATTGGCAGTTTGATTGTGTGCAATGCATGAGAGTTTGCATCTATCTAAGAGGGTATAAACAGGGTAGTGAGTAATGACATCTATCTAAGAGGGATGCTAGCATGAGAGGGTATATAACTATATATCAGTTGGTACCAACACTAAGAAGAGTTTAAACATAGGGGGAAACCATTTTTTGATGTGGTTGGTCTTAATTAGTATGTGTAGATGACATTACTGAAGTAAACAACCTTGTCAAATTGTGACAGTCATGAAAAGATTGCTTTGGATTTGAATCTTCCATGTTTCTTATCTTGTTAGTTCTTAATGCCTTTAATTGAAGACTCTGCATTCTTGAACCAGAAATTTGGGGCTGAATCCTGCCCATGGGTTGTTGTGAATGTTTGAAAGTAAAAAGGGAGGGGCTCCCAGCTCCATTTACCTCGCTGTCTGCAAGTTGCAACATCACCCTTCCAACAAAGAAAAAAAAAGAATATTTGTCAATTTCATGGCATTACCTTACTATCAATCTAAAATGAAAACACAAGATTATCTTCATTAAATTGGTGCTTCAGTTTCATCACAACAGGCAGCCTATGAATCATAGAAGAGCAGTATCATCCGGTTATCTTCACCGTAATATCAGTGTCATTGCAGAATTAGTTGAAAACCATGTGATATCCACAAGACTTTTCTTTTTAGAAATGGCAAAACCAATTTTTGTAAGGAATGCTGCTTGTAGTTGTATGCTGAAATAAGGCTTTTGTTAATTCAATATAATGACTTCTAATGTGTTATGCTATTGATTTTTCCATTGCTCAGGCTTTCATTCTCCTGGAGCTGCTTAGAGTTTGCTCATTTCTTTAAATTAATCATGCAGCAAAGAGAGAAATCATGGTTTGCTAGCTCTTTGAAATCGAGGCTGCAGTACTTGGGACCTAATCCTGGTCTTCCTAGTCTAAGTGATAAATCTCTGAACGAGTTCTTTCTTGACCCCTCTTTGGGCCCAGTTGCCACATTTTGTCTGCTGGTTTTAGATCCAGATCAGGTTCAACTTTCTGCAATATTGAATTAATTGATGACTTTTATTTTTTCTTTCTTTGTAAAATCCATCCAATTCACAGGTTGATTACTTGAATTTGAAGAGTAACCAGAGAACAGTGTCCACCTTGTCACGATGTGCCAATGGAGAAATGTGTTGGAAGTCAGAGATGATCAATCCGTAAATTTACATACAGAAAGAGTTGCTAAGTTTGAAACCATTAATTGTGTATGCAGCAGAGACTAAAGAAGAACCCACTGATGTTTGCTTGGATGAGTTTTATATAATTATTTGTTTTGCCTTCAATAAAAGGACCAAGATGTATTAGCTAAAATATCTTCAATGTCATCTTTATATGAAAAAACCCTGATCAGGCCCTTGGATTTGGAATTGTTATCAGAACATAGCCTTTATATCTATACAAGTTTTAGTTACCACTTGAATGTGAATCTCTGATACAAATCATTTGATGTTTGCCAGCCTCCCATGTAAAGCATCTTGCCTAAATGTACATCCCATTCCTTTGGCTCAAAGATACCAGGAGAATGTGGGACAGCCTATAGGAACAATCTTAAAGAGGAAACTTAAATTCTCCTCTATTGAGATTGTGGAATACACATTTGAGTAAGAGGCTTTAATGCTTCCCTGCTGTTCAGGACAAAAAGGGACTATGCTTTTGTATTCTCAGTGTTGCACTTCAACTATATAGTCCCCGTAGTTGAGTTTCAACTACCTAGAAGTTTTTTGGGGCATGAGAGGTGGTTTTACCAGCCCTGGAAATGATTCCTGGGTTGTATTTATGTTGTCTGCAATAAAGATCTTGTCAACTGTTAGCTGAAAAATATGTTTATTGGCTTTGACCTGTTATTTTATAGTTTCCTTTTCCAACTGTTAGACAGTGTTCAATGCGTCTGGGAGGTCTCGAGTTTGAGCTCCCGCTCACACCTTTCCTGGATATTAAAATAGAAAAAAATGTGTTTCCTTGGCACTTTCCAATTGTCAATATTCAATGGAAGTTTCGATTTCTATGAAGATTTTTTCAGTTGTTGCTCAGCAAACTGGTTTAAATATTCTCACCATTCTATAGTACTTTCTTTCCATATTTATTGTACTTCCAAGTTTATTGTACTACACTGGAGTACTGATTGTTCTATCTGGAGTAGGTACCAATGATTAGTTTATGTATATATATAGTGGTACTACCATGTTGTTCTTATTGTTTCTTATTTCAACACTTGCAAATCTAGGAATTTGGAGCCATGAAAAAATGCAATCATTTCATGCATGTTTTTATTTTCTCTAGTTTGATTTAGCTTAAAATCTCTTGTAGCATCTTGTGTCTTATATGCTTTCAAAACCATGTTAAAACGATGAAGCTGTTTTATGATACTGTAGGATGTAACAATGTCAAATTTGGTTCAAAAGGATGCAACTAAGTGACTAACTGAAAGTTCATCAAGTCAAGGTACAATCTTATTTCTTATTTGTATTCCTTGATCTCCCTGCAATCCAATATCCACACACCATGGATCACATCACATGAGGGTGCTATCGCCTTTCGTTAAAGGTTCAGGACCCCATTCCATTAGTTTTTGACTTGCACAGGCAAGGTGGTCATCTTGCTCTATGGATGGATGTTTCAGTGTTGATTCTCTGTCATGTGCAACTGCTGCTCTAGTCCTAATCATAATCGTCACCACAATACTAGCTAAGAATCAGCCTGAAAGAGTCAAGTTTCGTTTGGGGTTGTTGTGTAGACTTTTCAATCTACATTAATCATTGTGTGATGGGCCAGTGTCTTAGTTGCTTATTTATGTGAATTCATTAGGTTAATGCATCCTGTCATATTCTCAATACCATAGTATCTCATCTGCAAGCATGAAGGGTTCTTTTCCCCCTTCAAACCCTTTGTGTTTTCTTGTCCCAACTTGAGGATGCTGTCTCATCAGTTTTACCACCATCCTGTTTTCTTGATGTACTGACTGGATTGGCTTTTGCGTGACATCACGTGAGTCTGCCATAGTTTGAATTGGGAATTAGGTGTTTTGGTTTTGGAATTACATAGTTGACTGCATAATATATTAGTATGTTCTACTTTAGTCCTTCTGGTCAAGTCAAAAACATTATAGAGAGCTGTATGGACCCCTGGTTTGCTTAGCGTATTTTTTTTCTTTTAATGGAATAACATAAAAAAATTAGGTCGAAGGAGGTTTATCACTACCAAATACTTGTAGAAATACAAATGTTAAAGGAAATGGAGAAGTTTTTGGTCTGTTCTTTTTTTTTTCTTTACACCCAGAAATTAATGATATGAAAGAACTTGACCACGCATATTACACTTGCTGAAAAAGAATCCGTGATTCAAATGGTCACATCCATCCATCTTCATCGTGCCATTTATTGAGAAATCCGACGGCCCTAGCAGCGGGGCAGATCTGCTGGAGGATGAGGGAGGGTCTCGAGGTGCCCTTTCCCATTCTTCACAATAAAAACCGTGCCTAACCCCCATGATTGGTGGATATCAAAGTGACAATGCATAAACCAAACACCTATAATAAAATCAAGAAGGTTGGTTAGGTATAAGTATTTTTTTTCTTATAAATGGCAGTAATTGTCTCGATAATATTTATTTTTTTCATTTAAGTGATGTTTGGTCACAGGTGTCTTACCAGGATTGTCAGCAACAAATCGAATGGCGGCCCATCCACCCACTGGAACTCCAATTGTGTTCATGTATGGTGGATCAACTAAATTTAGACTTGCTGTCTGCGGGTTGTAGTTTCCTGCACCATAGCCCACAACGTAGAAGCTATAGCCGTGAAGATGAATAGGGTGATTTTCAGTCGTTACCGTCCCAGTGTCCTGCAAGATCAGCTGCACCCGGGTTCCGTATTCAAGGACCTTGACCCTAGTCCCATTCATCGAGCTGGTGTCGTTAGGAGCATTGTTAGGTGCCCCATTGACAAAGTCGTAGAATCTGAAGGGTGCCCCAGGGAAGTTATCAGTGAAATACCCTTCAATTCCTTTATAATAAGCTTCCAAAACTGAAACTGTTGGCTTGATGAAACTGATATTGTTCATAGAAGCTGACATAGTCCCATTGTTTAGGCCTTGACAGTTCTGCTGCGGTGTCTTGGACCGGCACTTGTTAACGTTCAATCCGATGGTAAGAAAGAGGTTAGTATCAATCTCTTTTGGAACATCGGAAGTGTTCAGGCCTCTCAGGCCATCCATGACTGTTTTAACAGCCAGATTGTCGTTAAAGCTAGGTAATCTAGCTGGTAAAGATAAGCTGTTAGGCACTGCACCCGCGTACTGGAAGTATGCAATTGCTGATATATTCTGGAATGGGACGTTTTGAGCTGACATGTAAGGTCCCATGGCCATCGAGTACTTTCCAATTGTCTGATCGGCGGTGACCAGGACGTTGATAGTCTGGCCTGGTCCGAGCATCACACGGTCTGTGGTGAATGGTTTCGTGTATTCGGCATCGGCTTCGACTATCGTTAATCTGTGATTAGCAATAGCAAAGAAGTTCTCCATGTTTAAGCCTGCGTTTATCAGCCTTAACAAGTAGGTCTTCCCAGGGACCACATCGATCTTGTACACATCTGAAATGAATTATGACTTTATAGAGATACCACGTAACAGATTGAAAAGCAGAATTAATTGCAATATAGCAATGAAAAAGTTAGTAGCTGAGCTAGTTAAAAAATTAAAAAAGAATCGATGTGTTCGATATTCATGACTTCTCATCAACATGAATTTATTATCTTCCTGCGTGCTTGAATGTTGCATGATTTAATTTAATTCTTCAAGTCATTTCTTGCTGACGAATGTATTAGAAATTTGACTGCTTACAACTCTCTGAATAAACTTGTCGTCTCATGTAATATTATTTGGTTGAAGCTAAATTGTCTTACAGCTTCACTATTAGCTCCAGGGAAAATTAAGGGGGGCTTTCCTTTAGTTGGGTCGTTTCTTATTTATTTTTTCCAGGCTACTCTTAACCTACCCTTTTGATATGAAACTCAAACTTTTAAATCTATAACTGATTACCATTAGCAGAGCAATTGTAGTTAGGGCCAGGATGACCATTAATGGTGTAAGCACTTGCTGGTGGAGGACCTCCCCCGCTTGCTAAGACTTGGCGCTCAAGCTGTACAATATCCTGGAGCCAGTATTCCCCTGACACAAATCCAAGCAACGATGGAAAAATATTTATAAAACCAATCGAGAAAATATGTATCCTACAAACTGCAAATCATTGATCAGTAGTAGTACTGCTCTTTGCATGATAAAGCAATCAGTTTCATTTTTTTAGCTAGCAATTATACAGTGATGGTTAGAGGCTAATGATATATACCTAGAATTACAATATGCTCTTCGTATGGATACTTAAATGGGTATGGGACCCCAGGCTTTGGATATACGACCAGCGCACCATAAACTGTAGCCCTGAGCCAAGAAACATGGGCATGCCAAAAGAAGGTGCCCTTTTGCTTCACCATTGTGAACTCATATGTGAAACTCTGACCAGCTTGAATCGGACACTGGGTGATATAGGAAGGCCCGTCGAACCAGCATGATAGTATCTGCCTGACCCCATGCCTTTAACATAGCCAATTTTTACAAAACAATTAAACAACGACTGGTGATTAATAAAGTCTGGCCAATGTAATTAATTAGATCGATTATTACGTGCATCATTGAGATTATATGGAGTAAGCATAAATTTTACCAGTGGATAGTGGCGTTGTAAGGTGACTCGTTAGTAACTTTGACGATCAATCTATCGCCTTCTTGGGCATAAACAACTGGTCCGGGAAACATATTGTTGACCGTCACGATTTGCTTAGAGTTGCACAGTTTGCTGACTGTCATCGTTTGAATCTGTTCATCATAACCAAAAGAACAGGAGAAAAGGAATGGGGCATGATGTGTGAATATATGGAAACATATCTAAGTAGAAAGTGTGGAATTGTCATGCACGTATGTATACATGGATAGAGTAAAGGAGAGACCTTGAAATCATAAAACCTGGTCGATCTCCCTCGAGGCCACACCGGAGCAGCGTGAATAGTAATGTAAGCATAGGATATTAAGCATAACCATAGCATAAATGAAGTTACTAGGTTGGCCATGCTGAGAGAGATGAGAGAGAGAGAGAGAGAGAGAGAATGATGAACTTGAAGTGGGAAACTAGAGGGGGGAAGGATGCATTTTAATAGAGAAAAAAGGTATATTAATTTTTAAAGCATGGGAGGGAAAAAAAAGAGAAAAAAAAAGGGGGGTTTGTCTAGTTTTATTATGTTTGTCAGCTTTCATGATTCCTCTAACATGGATTCGTGATAATAAGGTGTTGGGGGCGTGATTATTCAATGTGACCCAATGTAGGGAAGGGTAGTTTAGCATTCAGTATTTGTTTCTCTCTCTCTCTCTCGCTTGAAAAGGAGAGATTTATGTGTTTCCCTTGATTTGTAAGCCTTCAGCAAATTTTCAGTGACGAAATAATGTCATTTGACTCAGAAAATAGCACACCTGCTTCCAAACACCATCTAGATCCACGACAGCAGCTACTTACCAACCCTAGCTAGTGATAGTTTATAGTATTATGTGTTTGCCATGAAAGCATATTTAGTTGACTGTCACATACAACCGGAACATGCAAAGGCTTCAACTAGTATTGGTTTTTTAACCATTTAGTTATGTACTTCTTGTTATTGGCATTCATCATGCCTAGTTTCTCGACCTTACATTTGCAAATAAGACAGCACGTAGGTAGACGAGAGTACGTACTAGCTATACGCTTCTTATCATAAGATAGAATGTAAATATATTTTCACCCATGTTTATAGTGAAATGTGTGTGATTTCGAGAGAGATGGAAGGCCAAATAAAGCTAGAAAAAGGCAGAAAGATTAAAACAATCCAAAAGATATATATATATATATATATATATATATATATATATATATATATATGTTCAAGAATCCAACCTTCTATCACTAAAAGACAGCAAAAAGCAAAAAGTGAGGAAGGGTAGGGCTTGCTTGTTGTGTTTTTCAAAGACATCTCTTGCACTCAAATCATAAGCACAGTTGGTGCACGCCTTCCCTTCCATGGGAGCACTATAGCATGAGCTTCCAAAGCCAAAATCTATGTATGTCTACAAGTGCTTTAATCGATCTTTCTTATCACTCCTTCTTCTTAAAGGGTAAAGCTTTTAAAATGTGCAATCCTTTTTATTGATGAACTTGGCTAGCTGCTACAAACAAAGCGTCGCCATTTACAATTAACTATTTATCCCCTTTTCAATCTTTTTGGACTATAAAGTAGGACAAATTATGGTTTTTGAGACGACATCTGATAAGAAATAATAACAATAATAAAATAAGCCCCTCCAATTTACCCCATGCACTCATGATATATTTGCTATGGATAATGCATGTCTAATTGGGGAAGATTTCCTTTGGTAATTGACACAGAACAATTAATTATTGATATAATGAAGTACGTAGTGATTTACCGGTCTGGTTTTGACCCACTAATCATACATTAATTTATTTTATTTCAACTGTTTGATTACTAATATCAAACGAGTTTTAAACAAGTTATCTATCCTTAATTTGATCATGCATGTACGTAATCTCTCGTATTCTCAGTACTGCCTCATGAGCTAGGACCTTAAAACACGCATCATAGGACATCAATAAAGCCATTAATTTGCCCTTCATGGGTAAAACTAAAAGATTCTGATGAACAGGCGTGAACAGATCAACGCCATTAAAGGGAGATAAACTTCACGTGATTAGTGTACGAATAATCCTTTATGTTCCCTTTGTAGTCTTTTATTTGATTAGAGCAAATTTGTAGATCGAAGACACAAGTGTACGTTGAGCTTTACAAAATTGCCAGCGGAGGTTTCCAAACATAGAAAAAGTGGAGTTCAAAAACAAATTAAAATTAAATTTACTGTCGACCAAAATTGAGCCACTTGATCATTGTGTTCTTTGGTATGATTTTGTAACTTCAAATTATTTCACGCTTCAGGAATCAGGAGTACTGCTGGTGCCATGTTTTGTCAGGCAGGACTTGATTCTGACTTTGAACCCGTAAGCATGCATCGATCTGATTAATTCTCCCTCGTCTCAAACTCCGAGGCTTTCTTTCCAGCTCCTTCTTCTTCTTCCTCCTTTTCATTTGCTCAAGTTCCTCGTGCAACAGCACAGCTATGTTTGAAGATTAATTTAAATATAAGGAGCAGTTAATCAGAACGAAAGAGATTAAGCCACACCCCCAACTAACTTGATTGTAGCTCTATTTCTGACAAACCAGTTCTCTAATTAAATAAATATATGTTCTAACCATAAATATTAAACTTATATAGACCTTTTTGTTCTTTATGAATTGCCAAACTAAGATGATCTATCCCATAATGCATGCAAGAATTGTATATTTAATTTGTTTGTTTTATAATGCATGCAAGGATGTCATTGCATGAACAAGTTAATGCCCGCCTTTCCACGTAAAATTATAACTACTACTCCTTTCTTTCATAATTAAATTAGGGTTAGGATAGGATTCCACACGCGTATACCACTCCTTTGATGAGGATAGAAGCTCGGACAAAAACTTTAAATCTTAAAGAGTTGACCCGTCTACATTTTTAATGATCCGAACACTACAGCATAACTAACCTCGACGAAATTTTCAGCCGTTGCATGGAGAATTTGATTTTTGAAAACCTGTTTTTTTTTTTTTAATCATCTTTCTCGTCGGCACTGGAATCAATATTGGCGAGCATGGCCGGTTCACAAATTAAATTAAAAGGACATATTTTTAATATTTAATTTACTTGCACCTAATCTTATATATATTAAGCCATTAAAATTTGGAAAGCCCGTCGATGTAAGGATCCTAACTAAGATTCTACTCACCTGCAAAAGCTTTATTATTATAATTCGAGAGTTAATCAATAACAAGCTCTCTTTTCATGCAAAATGCAAATCTCTCGTTAAAAATAATTTACAATTTATCAAAAAATAAACAAATCAAATCACTTGATTAAGTGGGCTACTGTTTAGTTGAGCAGGTGGTTCTTCTGTCAACATTCTTTGGGAAGGCACTGCTCATGTTCGTCACCATATATGGTTCGGCGAATACTAAGCTGTGTGCAGCTGTACGTCCTAGTAAATTGTGACTGCTGATTAATAATTATGGGGTGGTGAATAAATTGTGACTGCAGATTAACAATTATGGGGTGGTGAAGAATCTCTAAGTGATTGCATCATTTGCCAAGTAATAACAGTAATATTGACAAGCATTTATTGATTAACAAATAAGCTTGATTTTTTCTAGAAGGAAAAAAGAGCTCCCTCTCTCTGTTATTTAACTTGTGCTTCTTCTGTGGGCTATAAAAAAATTCAAAAACAAATACAAGGGCATATAGTGTATTCTAAAGTATTTGTTCATAAAAAAATCAAAGTGCTAATTAAAAAGTTTATAAAAGCATCTAAGTAAATAAATTGATAACTATTTATATATATAAAAAAACTCGTCAATAATTACTTAAAGAAAGATTGTAAATTTTAAGAGAAGAATAGATTAAGTTATTCAATAACATAAAATGATTAAATAAAATGAGAAAAAAATATATTTCAAATGACATTGACCTATTAAACTCGTGGTCCGAGTTTTTAGATCGTAAGTACTACAAGTAAAAAAAACATGAAGCCCAATCTCCAACAAATCAAATGTCAAAACCAGGAGGAAAAAAAACTAATATCATAAAAGGAGCTAAACAAAATTGTAATTAAAAGAACGAGAGAGAAAATAAAATAAAAAATAAATTAGAGGGCAAACATAAAATTTCAATTGGAAGGTGAAATTGAATTGAAAAACAACTTTAGCAAAAGAAAATATAAATCAAAAGAATGATGGTCAAATAATAATAATAAAAAACATAAATTTTGATTGAATGATGAAATTGAAAGCCAGAAAAACTTTAAGAAAATAGAAAAAAAATCAAAAAAATAAAAATCACAATAAAAAAAGCATATAGGAAACTATGATTTAAAGATTAAATTAAAAACAAACAAAACTTTTATAAAAAAGAATAAGAGCGAAAATAACAAACCAAAAAAATGAGAACTGAAATCAAAATATCACCAACAAAAAGGATAATTGTGCATTTTTCTAGCAAGAGAGAAAAAAAAAAGGGAAGAGTAATGACCACTGACAACAATTCGAGCATCATGCGACATTACATGCCAAGTTAGGGCACGAAGTGACAACACATGGACTTTACCAACTCGTTGAAGTATAATGAGCATATGTCAACAACTTTCCTGAATTTTTTTTTTAAGAAATCAACATAAAAATATCAAAATACCACTAATGACCTGGAAAATAAAAAAAAATCATGTGAAATAACAAAAACACCCCAATCACATATATAAACTGTCCGATAGAAAAGAAAATAAATATTTTGGTAAATAATTTTAAATTTTATTAATCTTGGGGTTAAAATGTATTATTACTATAAAAAAGCTTTAAAAAATTGTAACATACTCTTAAACAATGACCGATGAATCTCAACACAAAGCCTCTCATTTTCTCAACTTAAAAATAAAACGATATTTTCATTGTATCTATCTAGCGTTAAAGTAAAAATAAAAATAAAAATCAGTTTTATATTTCATGTACTTTTAAAATTGCGAAACTGCATTATCATTAAAATAAACTGAGAGGAAAGTTGGGGGAAAAGGTAACCAATCATCGATCTAAAGAGGAAAATTAACATCATTAATATTAATTATACGGAAAAGAATTAATTATACGGAAAATTAACATAAAAAAGAAATAACATCATGAGCCAAGTTTCCTTTCCAATCATTAAATTGTTTTTTACAGCCTGTTGGGGAACATTAGGGCCCGAGTTGTTAAATAATATCAGCATAAATTAAAAGATTGTGAGGGAAGGAGGAGAAGGCAGCCTTGCAGGTTTGTCCTCATGATTGTAAACGCCACAGGGACATGAGAGCTGTACAAATCAGCAGAAGATCCAAAATTCAAATATTATCCGCTTCTTTTTCTTTCTTTCTTTTTTATTTGTGGGATCTCATGAATAATAATTAGTAGTACTATTTTCTTTTAGAGGATCAGAAGTAATTAACTTCTATGAACGTGGGATCCAATGGTCGAGCAGGAACTATGTCCAGTATTCCAAGAAACATAAAATAAATAAATTGGTTCCATCACCACCCACCCATTACCATATTAGCTTACCAGTTATCATCTACTGCCAATTATCAACTCGACAGATTATTATTTTTATCAAGTCACCATATATCTTAATAATAGAGAATGGATTGGATTATTTGAACTAAGAAATTAACCATTTATTCAACACATCAGCCTGTTTCTAAGTATATTAAATTTTTAGATTCATTAATCGGAGCCATGTATGGGAAATTGATAAAAAAAAAAAAACCCATCAATTTCTAAAACTTGTTTTTGACATTTCTAGATCACTCCATGGAACATAAGTAAGACACACTTGAGTCAAGAAGCATAAGAAATCTACATGTTATCACGAATACTTCTACCCACCCAAACCTTTAGCAACTCACCAGTCAGACCATGTTGGCAACCTGAGATCAAGATCAGACATTGACACCCTTATTAACATACAACATCTCAGCATCATAGTCATCGACCGCATTAGACATTCATAAATGATTATACTACTCAAGAGATACTAGACATGATGACAATCTTGAAAATCTATTAATGAGTTGCTCGTGTTATTGTGACACTCATGTACAAAATCAGTACTCTAAACATTCTCCCCTGACTACAATGAGATGAACATCAGTTACAATAACTACCGCTCCATGTCAAACTTGTTGGGCTCTCCATAGCCTAACAAATAAGTGACTAGGATAAGTATTCTTACAAGTCTTTATAAATTAATATCATAAAGGTTTAGGAGTGTATTGATGGATTCAAGTAAAATAGACCTAGAAAATCTCCTAAAATGGACAAAAAATTATCCTTTAAAAGAGGAAAATCTCAAAAAAAGACACTCGGGATTATGGACTCAAATGTGGTGGCTCAAGCCTATACACCTTGCATGAGCATCATGCAATGCATTGGGTGTACACCTTTGCATTTTATATTGGCACATGAATACCTGATGCATGACGTCATGAAGTTTACTGGATGTACGCCCAATGTACTCCCTAGTAGGTGTATGCCTAGCACCAAAGGTGGTGGGCTTACAACCCAGTGGGCTCATATCATGATGCTCGAGCCTAACTTGTTTGGGTCCAAATAGCACGCCTAAATCCTTTAATAGGCTCTGGTACATTACCCGAGCCCAACACTCGTCAGAAAATATTTTATAAGACCCCACATGGATTCTTAAGTGTTTCATATTGATTCAATATGTATTAGATCAAGTAAAATAAAACTCAAAATATCAAACACATTGAAACTACACTTCAACCCCTCATCTCCACAAAAGAGCATGACTTATGAGCTATAATACACCATGAATCATTCAAGACAAATGTTCATAATATTTTTATTCTTAATATTTTCAGTGTATATTTTTTAAAAAAAGATTATCTCTCTAAAATATCATTATACTTTTTTTTCCCTATCCATCAAATATGATCTTTTGCACGCAACAAGAACCAGTTCCCTAGCTTACCAAACAACACCTATTATTATCGCAACCACCGGTCATCTGAATTGCTGGAGATGTGAGGATTTAATTCCTTAGAAAGTTAGAATTCCACATCTAAAACCGAAATCCAAACATCTGAATTGGTACCCAAGGGGGTCTATCATAATGACTATAGAACAAGATTGAATATCTCTAGCAGAGAGAATATCATAGAACCCCACCACAATCAACAATACCTTTTCACATTCACTGGACACAAATCTCAAAAAATAATTAACGAAGAAAAGAAGCATCTAGCTTGATTAAAAACATTAAAATGCAATCCTAAACACAATTACGATTATTGTAGTTAATTAAAAGAAAACAACAGTGACAGCCAGAGTGATAGGTATATTATTATATTATATATGAAGATGGGTAATTATCGTGTAGATCATCAGGATGATCAGACGGCGAGCTTAGGGGCATCGCTAGTGATGGGGGGCTGGGCGTCGAGGTGGTGATCATGGGAGGACGGTCCTTGGCTTCTTCATCGTCTTCAAGATCGGCAGTATTAAGGTTGATGCAAGAACATCTTTCAAGAGAAGCAAAGAAAGCAGCTGCCACGTTGGTCCCTACCCAATCGGCGACCCGATTCAGCTTCTCGCATGACATGAAATTGCAATTGCTGTTAGAATTTGTGGTGGGGCTGTTGCCACTGTCCATCTCTTGTTCTAGTTGTATGATGACTGATTGATTTTGAGAGGCTGCACGTCAAAATTTAAAAGAGCTAAAAGAGGAGAAGAGGACAAGGATTCAACGGTATGGCTATTTTGCTTTCGGGGGCTTTTTGTGCAAGGCTGTTCATATTTTTCCTTCGATTTGTGTGTGTTTAGTGGTGACTAAATCTCCCGCGCTATCATTTTTTTAATATATAAAAATATTCATATGTTATTAATGTTTTTTATAACAAAATTAAATAAACTGGATTTAACTTTATTGATATAATAAATCCAAAAATAACTTGTGAAATTAATAAAAATATAGTTTTTTAAGATGATATTTTTATTTTTTATTTTAAAAATATTTTTTGAAATGAAAATGTATCATATGAATATGGGTTAACCCAATTTAATTTTCTAAATTTATGAGCCAAATCATAAGATCGTAATAATTTTATATAAAATAAATCAAAACAAATTATAACATTGAATTCTTAATCATCCTAGTTGCATAATTAAATTAAAAAAAATCTATGTTAATTTATTGAACTTGTGTTTAGGTCATGAGACTAAGATAAATTTATAGAAAATAAATAAAAAAATAATAATAATTTGAGTTAACTCGGGTTAACATGTTAAACTTGCGATTAAGGTTTGAAAATTGTGATAACCCCATAAAAAATAAAAAACAGACTATAAAGTCTAATTTTTAAAAATTAACTGTTGAAGAATGAAATTAAGATAACACAATAAAATGATACGAGTCTACCTGGGATTAAAACCATAAAACATGTAACCCAAATCATAAGACCTAGATAACCTTGTAGAAAGCAAACTAAAACAAACACAAAACTTAAATTCTAACCAACTCAATATTGAATGATAAGAAAAACTCAATTAAGAAAAAAAAAAACTCAAGTGAATTGGGATCAATCCATCAAACTTGCGACTCGAGTCATGAGAGTGAAAGAATCTTATAAAAAAAGGTATTTTAAAAAAACCATAACAATTTTTAAATTTTAATATTTAATGAATTAAAGTATAAAATCATAAAAAGAAAACATGGATTTAAAAACAATGAAAAAAAATACAAAAAAATATTTTTTTTCTTAATTTATGTATCATATAATATCTTCTTCTTGCTTTTTAATCACATTTCTTTTTGTAAATTACATGACAACATAAGAACATAATTCCCAAATCATTCGTAATCGATATCTAATAATTATCTAATTTTAACCATCAAAACTCCATAAATGCTTATGATATAAATGGAAACCAATCATTTTAAAAATTAAAAAAATAATTAACTTTTGAAAATGTATATTTGGCTATTCATTTATTAGAATCCTTATTAAACTTGAAAGTAAAAACTTAAAATTTATTGTTAGAGATTCAAAAAATAATAATTTTTTGACAACAATATTCAATATTAAAAATGATACATCTGATTTATATACATATACACACAAAATTATTCATATTTACACTTTTAATATTTATGCCATTTTACGTGAAAACTTTTTAACATAAATGGATTCATTGAAAGTTAATTTCTTATAAACCCTGGAATCCCATGATATTAAAGCACAAGTAATAAAAAATAAGATTTAGTGTAGTGCCCATGACTAGTTTTATAATATCTACGTCCATATCAGAACACACATCAGGAAGCGCATCTAGTGTAGTGGTATCATAGTACCCTCCCACGGTACTGACCGGGGTTCGATTCCCCGGATGCGCATCTTTTCATTTTAACCAGCATTTCAACACTTAAACTTGCATGCTAAATATTTTTTTTTAAAAAAAATCATTTTTACTTTTTTTATTCAAAATTAAATTTGTTTTATATTTTTAGGTAATTTTTTGTGGTTACTCCATCTTGTGTTCTTAGGATCAAATCCAGAGCTGGAAATGTGATCTCCAAAGGCATCTCTCCAATCAAGTCTTCTCCCCTGCTCCTCAACCACCGAAAATCCATGCGAGCTGGGCTGACATTGCCTATCAGGTAACCTCCTCGCAGAGGCATGAAATCAAACAAACACCCAAGGACTACGGGGTGACATTGAATTTACAGGTGTGCTCTCCAATGAAGTAAGAAAGAAAGCGAGCTGAATGGGCTGCTATTTCAAATTCAAGGGATAAGCTCTCTGCATCTGATGTTTATAACTGCGCATATAAAAACAATATTTTACTGAAAGGGAGAAGCTGTAGAAATAAGAGGGGAAACCTAATTTGTTTTGTTATTCTATGGACAAGAATAGCGATGAACTTTCTAGCGTTCCCAGTCTTGTAAATAGTGTGAACTTGTGAGATTCAGCAAGTTAGCCAAGCTTTTGCTGAATCCTGAGACGGCATGCAATATTTTATGAGGTGGTATCCTTCTAATCTTCAACATCAACTATGGTTCCTGTTTATGATCTTTAATCATGTAAGACCTCAGCTATGAGAATCATATAGCGACAAGGAAGAAATGCAACATTCATTGCCCCATGATTCAGAATTTTTATGCTGCCGCGTAGCAAAGGAAACGAAAAACAGCCTCTGTTGGGGGCAATTTTTCTTTTATTTTTTAAATACGAGGAAATTCCATCCCTGGAAAGCACTTGAAGATTGTTCAACAACCAGGGGAAGAAGAGAAAACCGTGCAATCTGTTCGTTCGTCTATTGATGCACAAACAGCTCAATCGCTCACGAAAATCTAGATAAATTGTGAAGTGGGTTTCCAAACTCCACTTATTAACAATGAAGCTGAGTTACGAGACCAGTTTGGGAAATAAAAGTAGAATTCCTTGAAGAATCATGGCCAACATAACCTGCTAAGATAAATAGCAATGATGAATCATCATCGTTCTAGCAACAGCCATTTGTGTTGCATTCATTTAGTTAGCATAAAGCAGAGCATGAATCCCAACTATATAATGCCTTAGAATTGCTAGCTGTTACCATCTCTTCGCTTTTTACACTTTCTTATCTCTTCGTTTATAATAGGCAAGATGCATCAAGCACAACGTATGGCCTTCCAGTCAACCCCTTTGAATGAATCTTTTGGCTCTTCAGTTCCCATGACAAGCGTAAAACACACCGTTTGGCTATTTAAATGGCAGAGACCGTAATTTAAATACATTGGAGGGGTTTTTGAGGATATTTGCCAGTGACGAACAGACATCCGCTACCCTGAAATTGAAACAGCGATTGCTGAGGAACGAAGCAAAGCACGGTGTTCTTATTCTTACAGAGCGTAAAGAGAACGAAAGAGAACAGCACGGTAAAGCCTGACTGCGGCAGAGCTGATGGATTTTGTCTCACTTTTTCTCCCTTTTTTCGTTGTAAAGCTAGTTGTCAAATTAAAATACCCTAACTGCTTCATCATGAGAAGTCTCTTCCAAGCCACCACCATTAATAATTAAGCCCTTTGTGCCAGAAAAGAGAAACCCATTGATTTTTCCACTCTATTTATCCAAAACCATGCAATGAGAATCGAAACATTGCCGCTTTCATCTCTCCTTTGAACCGCAGAAACCAAACTGTATTGTGGATTACTGGTCTTCTTCTTTTTTGTGTAACCATGTCGGGCCTGGTCTCTGCAAAAACCACACCAAATGCCACACCACACCACATTTCATTTCCTCAAAACGACAGTCGCATCCATAAAAACGGCTATGAAACTCCATCTCCGCTACCAAAACGAACCCCATCACCCTCCTTCGCCAAACCAAAAGTCAAACCTTCCACGAAGACACTGCAAGAACAACGCACCCATGAGTCGTCTCTTGATAACCTGGATCTGGGTCCCTTTTTACTAAAGCTTGCCATAGACACCGTTGCTTCTGGGGATAACCAGAATAAGGCCTTGGATTATGCGACCCGTGCGTCCATATCGTTTGAGGAATCCTCGGGTCCCGGTCTGGACCTGGCTATGAGCTTGCAAGTGGAAGCAGCGATCCATTGCAGCCTGGGCCGGTTGGAGGATGCAATCCCGGTTCTAGAACGGTCTATTGAGGTTCTGGATCATGAAAAGGGGCAGGATCATGCGGTGGCGAAGTTTTCCGGGTTCATGCAGCTTGGTGACACGTATTCTATGATGGGGCGAGTAGACCGATCCGTATCGTCTTATGAGTCGGGTTTAAAGATCCAGATTGAGACTCTCGGGGATTTCGATCTAAGAGTTACTGAGACTTGCAGGTAAGCTCTGGGCTTATTATACGCTCTTACTCTGTGGTCTGCTAACTTGCGCTAATATTAATTCCAACAGGCATCCACCAATAAAATACCCATCCAATTCAATTTAAACTCTGGTGGAATTTTAACCTCCTGCTAAGTTAAAAGTAAATTTGTTATTTGTAGTAATAATTAAATATGTATATATTCAGAGGATGTTTGCTGTGAAACTTATTTTAACAGTGACAATGGCAGGTACTTGGCAGAGGCTTATGTTCAAGCAATGCAGTTTGATGATGCAGAAAAACTATGCCAAAGGAGCCTTGAAATTCACAGGGAGAATGACTCCCCAACATCACTTGAAGAGGCAGGTGATCGCCGGCTTATAGCTCTTATTTATGAAGCAAAGGGGGACTATGAATCGGCACTCGAGCACCTTGTCCTTGCTAGCATGGTGATGATTGCTGCTGGTCAGGAAAATGAAGTTGCTGCCATTGATGTTAGCATTGGCAATGTCTATGCGGCCCTTTGTCGATTTGACGAGGCCATTTTTTCCTATCAAAAAGCCTTAACAGTCTTTAAATCCATAAGAGGAGATGGTCACTCTACCATTGCATCAGTCTATATTCGCCTGGCGGATGTGTATTGTAAGACGGGCAAGCTAAGAGAATCCAAATCATATTGTGAGAATGCCCTGAGAATACTTTCAAAGCAAGTGCCTGGAATTGCAACCGAGGAGATTGCTAGTGGGCTGACTGAAATCTCAGCCATCTATCAAGCTTTAAATGAGAACGAGGAGGCCTTGAAGCTCTTGCACATGGCGATGAAGTTGTTGAAGGATACCCCAGGGCAACGTAACATGGTTGCGGGAATAGAAGCGCATATGGGGGTGATGTTTTACAAGGTTGGAAGGTATGGGGAGGCTCGAAGCTCCTTTAAAGATGCTGTGGCAAAGCTCCGGGCTAGTGGGAAGACTAGATCGGTCTTCTTTGGGATTGTGTTGAACCAGATGGGATTGGCCAGTGCACAACTATACAGGATAGATGAGGCAGTTGAGTTGTTTCAAGAAGCGAGGGAGATTTTAGAGCAGGAATGTGGCCCATGCCACTTGGATACCATTGGAGTGTATAGCAATCTTGCAGCAACTTATGATGCTATGGGAAGGTGAGAATATTTTTGTATTCATCCCATTGTCTTTTTTACATCATTACCTGTTATAATCATTTGCAGCTTCTTGTTGTTATCTGTTGCAGTTACTTATTTGGCTTTACCATAACATCGAACCAGCGAAAATTTTCTAAAAAGCATGGCAATCATTTTGCATAGGCTGCTTTTGACAATTGGCATCTATAGTTTCTAAACGGGATAACATTCACCCTTTATTAATGGTTCATAGAAGGTGTCTACCAGGAATAACGATCTTTTTTCTCTCTCAATATCTACTCCAGATGTTCTTAGATTGTCATGAAATCCTCGTATTTTGCTTGGTAAAATCTTCAGCCTGACTATTTGGGACCTATTTATGATTATGGCATTTTGCTTTGGCATGTTTTGGTTTGGACCATCTATTCACTCATCTTACATGATGGGTGATATTTGAGGCAATAGTGTATTCACTCATTGTTATGTGGCATGATGCATTGCAAAAAGTCCAGCAAATCCCTGATGCAAGTTTCAGTGGGTTAGCTTATTGGAGAAACTTTTGTGCATTTGTTGAGTACATTTAAGTATTCAATATATGCGATTACTTTTCAAAGCAAAAGCTGAGGTTCCTCTGTTGTTGGAGGCGCTGTACTGAATGGAGAATTGTGGTAATCTATATAGGGTAGAAGATGCAACTGTGATATTGGAGTACATACTCAAGTTGAGAGAAGAAAAACTTGGAACAGCAAATCCAGAAGTTGTTGATGAGAAAAAAAGGCTAGCCATGCTATTGAAGGAAGCAGGGAGGGCTAGGATCAGGAAAGGCAATTCTCTTGTAAATCTCCTAGATTCTAGCTCGTAGATAATGAAGGATGAAGCTTCAAAGAGACGATCCCTGCATTTGGTTTTAGAACTTGACTAGGAATCTCTCCTAGACTTCGTTTCCGAATACAAAACTGTTTGTAATATAGAAGACCGTGACATACTGTAAATATTTAGTGGAATCTTCTTGTTTCTTGGGATTCCTTGACAATTTGTTTCAGTGGAAACTTCCTTGTTTATTTTGAATAATCCCCAGTGGCCAAATGAAATCTCAGATTTATTGAGCTAATATGTTTCTAGTATTTGCTTGTCAGGGTTTCGAATTTTGTATACGTTTCTTGCTCTTCTATTTGATGAACAAGAAGATAGAGATAGATGGTAGCTTGAAGAAGTTTAACTCTGTTCATTAGAGGATATACATGCCATTCAAGATTTTGATTGATTAAGCCTTTTCTGAGTTACTCTGGTATCATTTTTTCCTGTGTTTTTGCCGGAGCCCGAGAGGGCGGTAATTTTTCTTTTGCTCTGCAGCGACACTGATTCTCTCCATCCCAGTCGTACAAGTTTAGTTGCACTCTCTAGCATTTCTTTCGTCTGCTTTCATTCTTGATATCATTCCATGCCGCAAAATGGGATGACACCACTTTTCTCATGCCTTCACTTTCAGAGCCCAAATGCCAATCAACCATTTGGCATGGCCAATCCAAATCTGTGATCGAAGAGTTCTATGCTTTGTATTCACAAGCATTTATCGGGGGAAGAAAAGAAAAGAAAAGAAAATTCATGAGCAATTGTGGATTGCACGAGTCCAAAACTCGAGTTCAATTTTGATTTCAAAATTTATCAACTAAAATCTGTCTTCAACCTATTATACGGTTTTAATCGAGTCCTCGAGTACAAAATTAAGCATTTTATTATAGAAAACCTTCAAACACTGTAGATAAAAGAGCATTGCTCAGCATCTCGTATAGAAAACCTCATATACCATGGGAGCTTGTCGGTAAGTTTGTCGCCCATCAAGGCCCGGTTCAACTCACATCATTCAAATGATCTGCGTGCGGGGATTTTGGAGTCTGATAGAGCTTGTTAAGGAACCATCTCATCTAAGGTAAGACTCCAGAATATGATTATATTATACTCTAACACACCTCTCCAAGTGAAAGCTCTTTGGGCTTGAAACTTGGACAAATCCACATTACCTTGTGCTTGATTTTTTTATCAAATAGAATGGGGGTGATGAGATTCGAACTCGTGACCGCTGGGTCAACAAAACTCTGATACCATATTAAAGAACCATCTCACCTAAAAGCTTAAGCTAATAGGTGAGGCTTCAGAATATAATTATATTATCCTCTAACAGAGCTAGCAGAGAGGTTAAGGGGAACTCTAGCTGTTTATGACCCTGAGGCACTCATTATGAACATATATTCAGGGTACTTGAGCATAAAGATTTATATCATTTTGATTTCTCATAATGCAGAAAACTGAATGAGGTATTGCATGAAATTTCTGAATTGCAGTAATGGCAGTCCTACAAAAATAATTTCTGGAAAACCGTTTGAGACTCTCAAGTTGTCTTCTCTTACTTCACATAGGCTGTTGCTTAATACAAGTAATCTCCGATATGTTTAGGAAATCGGAAACGTGCATATGGGTCTGTGAAACATCATCTTGTTGAATATATTACTTCTGGCTGTGCTGCTGAGAAGAGATGCGACTCTGCCAATTATGGCAATCTCGGATCATTTTGTCAGATTATTTCGAGGGATCTCTCTTGGAATATTCAAGTTCAACTGTCAGGGGGTTTCAATGGAGTGCGGATGCAAGATGGAGACCGATGGGTGCCAATTAGTCAACACGCAACCATATCAGCACAAGGGAAAAGGGATGACACGATTAAAACTGGTGGTTTTCTCTCTAATTCCAATCTTTGGAGCTCCGTCCCTAACATGCTTTTGTTGCGTTGTCGTAGATTCTTGATCTACCTTGAATCTTGAATTTATCTCCCTTTAACCAATCACAAGCTGCCACGTGATAAAGCAGCCCTCTTTCTAAATTGAAAAGCCTGGTTTCTTGCACCAACCCTGAACCAGGCACGAAAACAACGTTCACTCGCTCCCGGGATGCTGGCTAACCCCTGGGCTGGCTACCTATCCTGTGGGCTGCAGCACTTTTTTCGGCTGCTCAAATTTCCTCGCATCATTACGGTTCATCAAGTGCAAAAGAGCATTGGTGCAAATTCATTTTAGAATTGGCTTCATTGTTTTTCAAGTTTCTTGACACTTTTTTTTTTAATCCAACAATTAAATATATGGCAGAAGTTTAAATTCCATGACTTTTGTTTCCTCAAATTCTCTTGTTTTCTTAGGATTGTGCAAACCAGATGTTTCAAATGGTTAAAAACTTTGCTCTGTGATGAAGGGCAACGACCCCAAAAAAAAACATGTTTTTATTATTCGGGACTGTTACACCGACTCACTGTTGATATAATTTAGGCATATTACAAAGAAAAACAGACGGAAGTAATATTTTTATTATTATTATTATTCGGACATGGATAAACAAGGAAGCTAATTTTGGTTCATGTTGGCTTTGTAGTGTACCTGTAGTGGATTTTTATTTAGGCCCGCCTAGGACAAATCGAAAGGATGGTGGGGTTGGATTCTCCCTGCCTGGCCCTATCCCACCTATCTTTTATTCATGTTATTTTATTATGGTATTTGTGTCGGTCAATGGTTATATAATTTAATTAATTTTATAGATTTTAAAGATAATGATTATATCTTTAGTAGTTATCATATTAATAATTATATAGTTCAAATCTAAAATTATAAAAAAAAAAAAAAAAAATCTCATAATCTCAAATTCTTACTGCTAAATCCATTACTATAAAGCTGTCTGGGAGGGCGGTTGTACCGCCATTTTCTTAAAAAAAATTCATTTTAAATGAATATTTTTTGGTGTTTTTAAATCATTTTGATATCGTGGATGTCAAAAATAATTTTTAAAAAAAATAAAAAAAAATATTATTTTGATGTATTTTTAAATTAAAAAAAATATTTTAAAAAATAACCACAATTGTCCTCTCAAACAGGCCCTATATTATTATTTTTTATTCATGTTGCCTTTGGCCCTATCCCACCAAATAAAGATGGAAGGTCTTATCTCGAAAATAAGGGGTGAACCCACATCCCCCTCCTATGTAATTGCAGCCGACTTGCTGTCATATTATCTACGTAACAATTGCTAGTAGTGACATCAATAAAAGATTGTGCTTTAAATTTTTTTTTAAATGAAATATATATTAAAATAAAATATATTTTTAATATTAATAATGCAATCACTGTTCAACTCTTGATCAACTGACACGTGTAGAGGATGGATAACCGCTTGCCCTGTATAATTTATACAACCATGGGAGAAAAACCAATAGCAAGGAGCACGTAGTGACTCTTCGGACCGAAATGGGAAACGTGGGCCACGCATGTTCAAAGGAACGTGTAGAAACGGGGCCGTTTAAAATGCCTTCAATGAAAAGTAGCTGGGTGAGTAGAGAGAGAAGAACAGTGGAAGACGACATCATTGAGAATGATAACTGAAAGAAAACCTGACAGAAGACTCGTGGACGGATTCAATCTGTTTGGTTTGAAGAGTACAAGCGAACCGAAACGGTTCGTTTCAGCCGCTTAATGATTTTAAATCTGTATGCTGCGAGTACTCTGTGCATTGAATACAATTAGATCTGCCTGCTTGTTGCTAATTAGGGACAATAATACATCGCTGACAGACAACAGTGTCATCCACTTGCTCATATCATTTCCGTCCAATTTTCTGACTGATTCAATCTCCACTCTCTCTCTGGTTTGTACTCTTCCTTTTCTCGCTTTATTTATTTGCTTGCTTTTTTAATTATTATTATTCTGCCGGTTAGTTACTTTGGATATGTATATTGCTACTTGGATGTTAACATTGAGGCAGATTTGTTAGTTTATTTCTCCGGTGTTTTTGATGTTTTGATTTTATAATTGTTTGCTCTTAATCTAGTGTTCATGCTTTAATTCTCTTCCAAGGATTTTGATGTAATAGTGTGAGGTGATAATCTCTTTTAAATTTACTGTAATCCATATCCGTAGCCAGTGTGATTTTGCAAAAGAGACGCGTAGTGAGCGCTTTGGGTGATAAATTGATGATTGTGTGTGTGTGTGAGAGAGAGAGAGAGAGAGGGAGAGAGAGAGACAGAGATCACTGTTTATGGTCATTTTGTTGGGATTCATGAAATTTTCTCTCACTCGATTTGCTTTCATATATTTCCAAGTCTCGTTAGCGCGTACGCATTCCATGCTTCAAGTTTGGAAGTTTTCTTCTGCTTTTGAAGGGAATTTGCTTAATTATACATGCTACACTTGGATGGATTTTGCATCTTAATTATACAAGCTTGTCCTCCTCGCGTTATAGTCAGCAGATCAGTGTGGGGGTGTTCAAGTTCAATGTTTTCTCTGGATAAGCATTGATTTCACGTACCAAAATACCGATTGCTATATTAATTGGTACCTGAGCATGATTTAACGCTTGCTGCAATTTTTTATTGAAGTTATTTAATTCCAGAGGACTATTTATTCTCTATTGCATTTTAACTGCCACATTTTCCTTCACTTTGGAGCCTCGCTGCCTATGGAACTAAAAAAGATTCTGTAATCTGATGTAGGAGAATCACTGACTTGTGATCAAAGTTTCTTGTAAATAGTCGATGTGTGAAATAAAAGAGAGTGATGGCAGCAGCAGAAGCCAGGGCTGTATGGCAGAGAACAGCTAATCGCTGTTTTGTTCAAGAAGATGCGAAAAGAGCTCCCAAGCTAGCTTGCTGTCAATCATCATCTTCATCGTCTAAGCAATTGGATGGAGAACCAACAAGTGCAGCAGATATGCCAGATCAATCTTCTGTAGGTTTCATGCCTCTCAGAAGGTACCCCTCGTATTCCAGTCTACCCCCCGATTCAAGATGGTGGCTTCAACTGCAACCTAGCTATGGTTACCAAAAATGTTATACACTTGAGCAGTTGAATGCCTTAGAAGCTGAGTTGGAAAGCTTGAGAGCTAACATTGTAGACTCGCCTTCTAAAAGCAAGTTTTGCCAACAAGATGACACAGGCAGCATTTTTGTGGATGGCAGCAAGAATAGCGAGTCTTCTCTTGATTCATATTGTATGATCTCTGCTGACTGTATGATGAAAGATCATGATGTTAAGAAGAAAGAGCTAAAAGTTTTAAATGACAAGGATTTTATAGAATTTAAAGAACTTAATGCAAGGAAGAACTCCGAGTTGACGGAGACAGAACCTACTGGACGGCCCAAATCACAAAAGGACGATGAGTATGGTTTTGATCCAGAATCTGCTTGGATTGGGGGTGAAAAGAACATGCCATGGTGGCGAGTGACTGATAAAGATGACTTGGCCTCCTTGGTTGCACAGAAGTCACTCGATTATATTACAAATTGTGACCTTCCCCCACCTCAAAAGATGAACATCGGGAAATACCCGTGTGCTCGTCCAGGGTCTTTTCAGCATGATAATACACCGCCATCATCTTTGGATTGGAAGGAACGAAGTGGTTCTATCTCCTCTGCAACTGATCATGTACAGGGCAGTCTCAAATCTGAAGGCATGCCTGGAAAACGAAGGGCTTCAGCTGACAGGTTATCACAAAGTGATTCTGACAAGGCATGTAGGTATGTTCTTAGATCACATCATCCGGTGGTATTTGTTATCCATTAGTTATGCACAATATACAGGCATCAATCTATTGGTCAATTACAACATGGTTCTGACAAGTCATCCAAGTATTTTCTTAGCTAGTATCATCTGGTGATATCTATTCTTGAATAGGTCTGCCTGATGTGTAAATGCATCAATCTTTTGGCCAAATACCTGCTACACGTATTTTACTGCACTACTTCTCTGCTTTTATGTGTAAAGCTAATATAGTTGGTTATTAACATGTCAATTCTTCTATGTGCATGTATCTGAAATCCCTTACCTGCAACCTGAAATACAGTTTTATGAAAACCAACAAGGAAACTGCAGAAATTGGACTAGTTTCTCAGGGTGATGCTTGCAAGGTTCAACTACTGGAAGCACTCTGTCATTCTCAGACACGTGCAAGGGAAGCTGAGAAGGTAGCTAAGCAAGCCTGTGCTGAGAAGGAGCATGTTATCAAACTCTTCTTCCAACAAGCCTCTCAACTTTTTGCATATAAGCAGTGGTTCCAACTGCTACAGCTCGAGACGCTTTGCTACCAGATGAAGAATAGCGATCAGCCAATGTCTAATCTCTTCCCTGTAGTTCTTCCATGGATTCCTCGGGAAAGGTAGGAAACTGCGCAAGAGTTGGCAAAAGTCATCCAAGGGTAAACAAGGAAAGCGAAGTCATCCAAAGCATGACATTGGCACATATGTTGTTGCTTTTGCATTAGGGTTGAGTCTTGTTGGTGCTGGATTGCTGCTGGGATGGACTGTGGGTTGGATGCTGCCTTTCTAGATCAGGAGCCAAAATTCTCACTGGTGAAAATTGATTTATAAGGGAAAGTGATTGCGTTACATTTGCCTCCATATGTATGTAGTTTTTTGTATTTGTTTCTTCGTCTTGATTGTTACCTGTAGATGATGTGAGGAGTTGTTCATGTGTATATGTGGGGTTGACCGTGTTCTGGAACTACAAGATCTCATCAATTATGGTGATCATCTGTATATGCAATTGAAGTCTAGAAACGATTCAGTAGTATCGTTGCGTTTTCTCTCACTTGCTTCATTGTTGTGGTAATTGGTTAAACATGGCGGGTAGGTGGTTTGGTGTGAGCCTTAAAAACTCAAGCAGAAAGCCTCTTTCATAACGGCACGGCCTGACCCTTATCAGGAATCCACCCTGTTTCTTATTTGGGGAAATGGATTCATGATTTGGTGGTGGTGTGCTGTGATGCTTTCGGTTTGAGAAAAAAAAGTTTTCAGGGCTCAGGGCTAAAAGAGGCTAAGGTCAAAAGCTGCCCCTTCTTTTCGCACTTCTAATCTAAACACCGACCCTTTCTAATTTTCTCGTTCATCTCGTTTTCTAAATATGCAGTAGTCACAATCTTCTGAAAATAGCCCTTAATTAATTTTTCAAGGTTGTGTTGCGATCCCATGTTGCTTAGAATCACGCCAGCTTGGCACCTATCAAATTGATCTAAAAGAATAGAAAACATGATAATGAACAGTACTCATTGAATACTGTGCAAATGCAGTGTGATAAGCTGCCTAACAATTTATCTACAAAAGAGCACGAGGCTATGATACCATATAGGGTGTTTGGAAGAAGAAGAATTTTATTTCTTTTGCTTTTAATAGTTATGGTTACAAGTTATATAAAAACAATGATAAATATTGAATGTTGAACATCAATATTCATCTTTATCAGCTGGATTTGAACCCCTTCATTTTAGTCTGTAGGAATGAATTGCTTGCTGCTAACCACTGTGACTGACGGCAAAGACAGATTACCAAAATGTTATTTTTTTTCTGGGATTTAACTGATCAAATTAACATGGAGAGAGAAAGCCAAAGATGTCACCATCTATACAGATTGGTGTTGCCGCTGGTATGCCCAGCCGAGGCAGCCTGGTCAACCGGTAATTTCTTGCTCTATTTTTTTATGCTGAATGTTGATGGTGGATTGTGCTGGCGGGATTTTAAGGATGGTGCTCTAAAATGTTTAGTTTGACTGATCTAAAATAAATTTCAAACAAGTTTAGTTTGTAAGAGTTGATAATTTAGCTTCACTAGAGATCAATAAGGTCAGGCTTGCTGGTTTAGTTAGTCAATGATTGCAGAGTGGTCTTCATAAGCCGGGTTCACCCCCGAGATATTTTCAATATAGTTGAACGATTCTAAGGTAAATCGCAGCAATATTTACTTTGAACACTTACCTTTACTACATTTCAGTCTTTACAAGACGCTTTTACTGCTATTCATGGAAAGAAAGAAAGAAAGAAAGAAAGAAAAGCTTTCACCGGTACATTTGACAGTACCACGAAATTGCTACCTCGTCAACCACTTGGCTAAAACGTCCAGTAAGTTCTTCCCACGGTTCAGAAAGAGGTTGCGGCTGAAGATCAGGCCCTTCCAAAAGCGACGCAGACGGCAGCACCGCCGGAGAACGAGCAAGGAGTGATGATGGGAAATATCACAGTAAAAACACCATTTTCATTTGAAAGAGAGATATTGAAGGTCGATAGGATACAGGGCCATCCTTAGCGGTTGACAGGTCAATTGGGCATGTCCATCCTGCACTTCACAAACCCGTGGTCTTTCTTCAGTTTCTTACTCCTCCATCCCACTACAGTCTTCAAGCCCTCATAAATACTCGCCTGCAAAATGTCATAGCAACTGTTTCTTTGAGTGGTAGTGATGAAAGGTTACACTGTGCACACAGAAACTTATACTCACCAAACTCTTGGAACCCACTCCAATCTACTCTATCATTATTGCACAGAAGAAGGCTGTATATTGTTTTTTTGTTTTTTGCTATTTCACAAACTCATTCATTACACTTTAAAGAAGTGAAAAGCTGGTTAATTTTGTAGGCAAAAAGATAAAAATATCAATGTTTTTTGTACTTGTGAAGAGATTATAAGAGGAAAATAACTCTAGTTCCTAACACGACAAAATCAATGCTTTTCTTTACTTGAAGAAAGAGGATTCCTGATAAGAATCACACATGCGTAAAATCAAACCGTGGAATTATAGGAGAAACGGAAGTTTAGGGAGAGTTTTAAGAATGGCACTAACCCAGAATTGAGACCTGGCATTGGACACGGCAGCAAGACTCCCTGACCTTCTCATTCTTGTCATCTTGACTTTGTCGCTGCTGCTGATCATCTCTTCCTCCTCGTTGCTGCTCTGATCGGCAGCCTCTCTGTCACCAGAAGAAGGAAAGACATAACTACCGCCAGCATCTCTATTATCATTCCTCAAATCCTTCCTTCCCCGACTCCAAGAACCCAAAAACCCGCCTTTCTCTTTGACTCTCCTCTTGCTAAGAACCACGGCGCCAAGCTGGCCCCTCTCGGGACTACAACTCCTGCGAAAGGACCCATAACATTCCCTTGACCTGATTATTCTAAACGAAGAAGAATGAAATCTCGATGACCTCCCCGAGTAAGGACCCTCCAAGACTGTGGTCGGTGAAGGCAGGGTGTCTATTAACAGCCTCGGAGGTAGCTCTAGGCACTTTTGTGGAAAGTCTATAGGCCTGGAGATCAGGGTGGGGCAGTATTCCCTGGGTTTGCCAGGCTCTTCCTCCCACCGGAACGGGACCGATGCTGAGGAGTGGAGTGGTGGGGTTAGTGTCCCTGACCTCTCCGGTGACTGTCTAGTTCCATATGCAAGTGGTTTGGGTATTAGCAGTAACCTTGGCGGGGTGAAGCTTGGCTCTTCATCTGCCTCTGGGTGCCATTGCTCTCTCAAAGTGCCTATATCTATTATCTAGAGAGCTGGCTGTTCTTCAAGGGATAATTTGTACGAGGGGGACAATGCGAAAGAGAAAGAAGGTACCTCTGATAAAAGGCCAGACTTCTTCTCTTCGTTAAATGGAAAAGGTTACAGTGGGACCATTTCTGAATTTACATATCATTGCCCGCGTGGCGATTCTATTGTGAAAGAATATTCAAAGTATTGTTTGTTTTTTTCTTTTTTAAGAACAAAATTATAATGATAAGTTAAATTATATGGGTATTGATCTTGTTAATTTAACAAGTTCAAAAATAATTTTAATTACTCATAAAAAATATAATTTAATTTTTAAAAATCAAAATAATATATCTTTTAAAATATTGAGATGACAACTTATTAAATACACCTAAATTAGCTCGAATTAACCTGTCAAGAGCATAAAAATCCTCTATAAAATAAATTTAAATAAATTATAAAATTTATGTTTTCAATCAATTTTGAACAGTATTTTTTAAAAAAAAATCATCTAAATCAAATCAATGACTCAAGCTATGAGATTAAAATAACCTCGTAGAATGCAAAACAAAACAAAAATTAAAATCTAGTTTATAATCAACCTTATATTAAAGATAAAATTTTAAAAAAATCAATAAAAAAATATAAGTCAAATGGCTTAATCCACAACTCAGACCATGAGACTGTAATAATCATATAGAAAACAAATACAAAAAATTCAATTACTAATTAACCTAATTTCGAAGGATTGAATTAAGAAAAAAGAGAAAAAATGACTTTGGTTAACCTTTCAAACCCGAATCAAAAGATTAGGATAAACCCATGGAAAGCAATTTAAAAAACAATTATAGAGTTTAATTCTCAATCAACTCAGTATTGAAGGATAAAAATAAAAATAAAATAAAATAAATAACCCAAGTCGGAACAGTTAACCCACAAAACTCTTTGCTCAGGTAACGAGACCTCATAAAAAAAATTAAAATAAGTTATTAGGCCCTATACCTAGTAAATTCAATGTTGAAATATATGGAGAGAGAAAAACTCATAAAAAACTTGATGATCAAAGTGAAAAAGGCAAGTATTTTTAGAATAGGTTAATGTTTACGCTGTTTTTAATCTCGTACGACCAAGATAGGAATGGATTTATGAGGTGCTATCTTATCATATTCATACGAGCAGTAATAATTACCATTTACTTTAAAATATTATAATTAGAGTTGGCCCATCATATATATATATGTGGAAAAAAGCAGTGGAAATTAAGTGAAACCTTAATAGTAAATTGCATAAGCATCATCTAATGCTGATTCTAAAACAAAACCTGCCCTCTCATTCTAAATTGGAAGTGAAAAAAAAAAGGAACAAAATAGTGAAAGCACTGCTAAAGCAGAAAATATTGTCCCTCTTTTATTGTGAAATGAGAACAGCTTGCTTTGAGAGTGACTTTGCATACCTTTACTAAAGACTCAAGGGTTTTATTACATTTTTCTTCTTTTTTTCAAAATAAAGAAATTTAACAAACAAGAGCACATATTTCAAATATTTCAGCCAATCTCAACTTTTTAGGAGCCAGGACCTCGATGCACAAGAGCACACCTGATCTTTACTTTGAACAGGGCAGCATCGGATGCCAGGGAGAGAGAGAGAACCACGATCTTTCTGCAAGGACTTGACTTCATGGATTTTACTTGATTCATCTAAAACCGGGCTAGAAAAGTCAATCCAGGTAGATGGCACCCTTTTTTCAACCCTTCACCGGGGCTACGGCACCCGAGATCTTCGAGGGCAGGGAATCTGAGAATTTTCCCGGCGACTTAAGACAGGAGAAGACGCAGCAGGTTGCCGGGTCGTTCCTCTGCAGTCTGGAGTGTAATTATCCCCTTCTCATCCTAGTCAATGCAGATAATTAATTAGGTGGGTGATTACTGAAATGCAATTCAGAATTATGTGCATGGCAATTAATCACACGTAGGTGTGATTTGTTTCTTTCAACTACCTCGCCCATTCCTCTGTCGACAGTTCTTCTGCTGCTTAGCCGACACCCCCATCAGCCTCAAGGAGGGGAAACTCTGTTTCGAGCTCGACAAAAAAATGATTAGAGAAAATATTATATTAATTAAAAATATTCCCAAATCAATTGATATTGTTCATCAAGATTTGATCCGGTGATATTAGAAACATGAAGTTAAAATGATATCATTCTTTAATTAATCGAGGTAGGGACGAGTCTGCGAGTGGGAAATGTGAGGAATGGAAATGAACCAGCACCCGCCACCATAAGCCAGAAAGTCAAAAAGTGAAACAAAGAAAGTATCAGTCATTTTCAAGATAGTAAAGAGGCCAAGCATGCCAACGAGCACATAGCCCAGACCAGAGTGGTCACGTACACAGCAGCGTATATCGAATTGCCTCCCCTGTCTCTTTCCATTGACTCTGTCTCCAGCTCGCGATTACAGTAAAAAAGGTAGCCGATCTGCATAGCAATTCTCGTCAATCCAATTTTCCTTGTTCGTGTGGGAGCCATTCAATCATGCCGTTCTAGATGAAGTGAAACAAAGAAAGTCAAACAAGATCACCAGAACACGAGTGCCATAGTGGAAGATTGTGGTGGCAATGGCTGTCAAAGAAAGAGAAGGGTACACACGCAAGACTTTTTGTTGGATGCACATGCAAGTCAAGATTAAAACGTGATGAGCTTTGGTGGGGAATGGAAAATGGGCGGCAGAGATCAATCTAGGCTCTTACCAGAAAAGTATAGCAAGAACCACCTGTGTTTTATCCTAAAACCAGGTGGGCAAATCAGAGCAACATAGCTTGCCTTTGTCTTGTCTATGCAAACAAAAAAACGACTTAACATAAACATTGTAGTAGTAAGATTAATATTAGGAGCTTTGTACTAGAAAATTTGTTTTATTGTTATTTCATATTAAAATCATATAATTGTTAATATAATAACTATTATAGTTTTATATGGTCATTAACTTTATAATTCATGATTTTAATATACATAAATTAGCTCATACATCCAACTTAATAAAAAAAAAAACTTAAGAGGGTAAGATAATCCATTGGCCAGGGCACAATAAGTGGAGAGCGTGATGATTCAAGCGTTGAGCACTTACCACAGCAGCCATCAAAGCGACAGCAATAAGATGGGCAGGTGGCATGTTTTTTTAATGAAAGAAGCTATTGAGGACAGAAATGTAAGATCATGTCGGCCGAGCCCATCAACTAGTTTAGAGCTAATGTCATGGGCAGCTCCAGGCCTAGTTAGATCTGCTTCACTCTTGCTAAAGCCCATGAATTTGATACATGCTTTTAAATGTTTCTTAACAACTTTGTATTGTAGACTAGTTGATAGAGCCGCGAGAGGTTGAATTTCAGGTAGCGGGTTGACATAGTATTTTTTAAAAACAAACACAGATAACCTATTATAATAATAAATAAAAAAAATCATAGATGACCTGGGCCAGACATGCGGCCTCCCCAAAGTTTACATGCCTCACAATTTTGGGGCATGATTCCCACAATGGTCACGCTGCAAGAGCACATCTCCTCGATGATGATTTTTTGTATATATATAATCGGGGTGTCCGAGCCAGTTTGCACGCACTACAACTAAATTTTTGGGCTCACTAAACATGCTGCAAGCACAATAAACAGGTAAAGACGTCAGCGGGATGAGCCGTGTCTGGCTAGCTCTGAACCCCACTGGAAGGAAAACACCACGAGATATTAAAAATATTAGTGATAGCATTCAAGACCAGTCTTTTTGGCCATCTACTCCACTTATCGGGGAACAAGATCTATCACGAGCCTGTTCAAGGAGCGACTGACGTTTGATAACCACGAATGGACAATTAAATGACAGCTGGCAACCATATAAATAAGTATTCAAGTTGCTGCAAATTAAAACATTAAATTAAATTAAAAAAAACTGGGTGCATGCATTTATAATCTTCTGAAATAGGAGGGCGTGGGGGGGGGACAGGGAGGGTTCATCTTTTATGCTGGACAGAGTTATGGTCGAGGCCCATATGGTGAAAGTGGGCCCTTCACCTATCAGAAGAGCCACTGCTAATGGGTCCAGGATAGAATGGGAATGGGCCAGGCTTGAAACACGATTCACAGCCTTTCCTTCACTGTTTTTCCCCTTTTCCTTCGTCTTTTTCGGGTAAAAACGAGGAAATAGAAATTACAAAGTCGATCTCATTGTAAATTACAATGGAGTTATAGCAAAATATTTTGGTTCCCGTCCAAAAATAATTAAATTCTTTTGTGGTCTTTCACTAATCATTCCAAAAATAATAAATTTGATTTATTTTTTTCGGGGAAGTTTTCCTTCTTTACATTAAAAGCCAAAAGTTTCAAACGGACAAAAATTGCTCCCAAATCTTCCCATGTCATTGTCAAGCAGATCTTACAACTGTTTAAACTTTAAACCTCAATCCTTTTCTTCTTCTCCACTTGAACTACCTCTTTTAGAATAAGCTGGAGATGTTTCCACAAGATGCCGTTGAATTTTTTAGATTCTATTTTCTATTTAATTATGCAATAATATAAATAAGCATTCATAAAATAAGATCAAAAATAAAATTCTGGGGAAATATTTTTTTTACAAAAAAAAAAAAGATTCATGCATTCATTTCATCTAAAGATAAATTACGTTTTCTATCAGCGGCATAATGTATAGAACAAAAGGTAAAAAACTATAATGGTTTGAACTAAGAAGAAGAAAAAAATTTAATTAAAAATATATATATTCTTATTCATTTGTTTCTTCTTTATTCTGACAAGACATTTTTTTATGAGAAACATCTATTTTTTAAGTAAAATCTTATTATGATTATAATACCAAGTTTTAATTACAGAAACAATTAAAAACATGAATCATTCATTTTCATGAACCTATAAAAGAAATATAAGAGTAATAAATTAAAAAAAATATAACAAAAAAGATTAGATATTTGATTCTCATTCAAGGTTAGTGAGCAAATTACTTTAAAAAATCAAAAGTAGGGTGATACATAATTTAATAAAGTTATATAAAGAGATAAAAAAGATATCTAAGTAAAAAATGATGTATGAATAGAACAAAAAAAACTCTCACTCGCACGTCAACGTGGAAGGTCAGGGCCATGCTCCCATCTTTTCAATATATTCTAGATAAATATTTTTCCGACTTTTTTTTCAACATCTATTTCTCTTCTCTTAAATTTCAAGGACTGAAACATGAAATAAATGAAGTTCGAGACTAAAATGTGAAATTCTCATTACATAAGAATTAAGAATGAAAAAACAGATACTATTGAGAATTAAACTATAGTTTCTTACGCCCCATAAATCGTGAAGAAGAAGAAGAAGAAGAGATTGGATTTTTAAAAATGTTAAATATAGTCATTGTAACAAGAAACTTATAAAATGCTAGTTTAATATTTGGGTTGCACGAATATGAATGCTGTGAATCCTTGGAAAGCATACCCAATCCTGGGCATGGATCACCTTAAATGCAACCGCTGTTAGGTGTAAAAAAAAGAGATCTCTCTTTTTTTTATTTATAATACAATAATTATTGTAATAATTATAATCTCCACGTGAACAACTCTTGCCTCCCCATACACGACAGAATGAAGGCAAAAAAAAACACGCCAAGATGGCTTCTCCTGAAATGGTCATGGCAAAGTCAAAATCACCATGGCATGGACATTTTCCAAACCACACTGGAAGACATATAAAGTACCTGTTTGGCATTGTGGTGCGATCTGCGATTGCCAGATCGCACCACAATTTGCTGTTTGGTTAGCAGCCAAACGTATTTTTTTCATGTGAGACCCACACAAAATTTTCATCAAAACGCCGATTCATGCAAAGCACCAATTTGATGTTTTTTTCTCTCCGATCCGTGGTTATTGAAACGGTGATACCAATTGAATAGCCGTTGAAAAAAAATACCAACAATTATCCTCTCGTCTGCATGGCTCTCTCTCTCTCTCTCTGCACAAAACAGAGCAGCCATGGAAGCCGATAGCTTTCAACGCCGACTCCGGCCACCACAGGAAACCATTTGCGATGAAACCACCACAGGAAGAACCACCTCGGACTCCTCTACCCCTTTTTACAAATTACAAAAAGTGGCACCTCAGAAAAAAACATGAGCTCGGGAGCGGAAGACCTTTGACCAACAAAAACTATTAGTATTGGAAACCCACCACCCCCCTTTTTACAAATTACAAGTAATAATTAGCAGCCCAGACAGGTCCTGAGATAAAAAAAAAAAAAAAAAAAGGCAGCAACAGGTGCTTTCCACCCAATCCGAAGAGTGTAGAGAGCCAGACCATGCGGTAACCTGCCATCCATTTCTCAACATAAAACGCAACAACTCACGGCAGCTTCCACTGGCAAGAAACCATGAACTAACTGCCAACCAAAACACAAGCAAGCATACATATGATTTTTACAGGCTGATTAATTAAATTCCTCGTCGCCAGCCCAGGATCGAGGTATACGCAAATTCCAGTTCTAACCCTGATTTAATTAACCCTTAAAAAAAAATAAAGCCCTACTACAGCTACCTAGAGACCAAAATACTTCCACCTTCACTCCTTGTCAAACAAGTGCAAGCTCCCAAAAAACGGGGCAGACTTAAGCAACACGCTTCCTCCATTTTTTTTAACCAGACTAAATAGAATAAAACTCTGTATAAAGCAAAGGGATTTCTGAGTTTCATGCATCGGACTTGTGCTCCGACTCCATGCTTACAACAGTCCCTTCACCCTCAAATGAAGATGCAGGAAGCTTGCACCGGGCGCTCATCTTCTTCACTTCCTCGCTTGAATATATGTATATCCTCTTCACCATCTTACAGAACTCGCTGCAATTAATAAGAACATATTTCAATAATCCAATCACCGTTTTCAATGGAAAAGATGTCATCAGGCGTGCTATAGATGAAGTTCTAAATCACTTACGGCCATGGATCATCGCCCACGAGCATCATATCGCCCTCATCGTCTGTAAACACAACAGTCCATTTTTCACGCGTGGAAAGTTCTCCAATTTCAAACATTTTCCCCAGCTCAGTTATAAGATCCTTGTACCCTTTCAAAACAGTTAAATCAAGAGCACGGCCGACAGCAACCCCTTGCATTTGCACCTTCTCAAAAAAGAAACAAAAATTTTATTCATCACAAGCTCAGACAGAAAGGGAGAGCCATAGAGGACAGAGCTTCAAATTTTACCTTGGTACGAGTTCTCGTGGAGGTTGTGGAGCCTTGCTTGCTTTGTGACTCCTTTGCCAGTGCGTCTGGTACAACTTGTTTCTGTTCTTTTGAGGACATTGAAAATTCCATGGTTTGGACCTTCTCAGCCTCACCTGCCGCTGGAAAAAGTCCTTTGGTTTCATTATAATCAACAATTGGATATGCAGGTTCCTTCTCTGGAGCAGCAGTAATGCCAGAGTTACTTGTCAGATCAATTCCGAACAACCGGCAACCTACAGAGTTCTCGAACTTTCTCCCCTTCTCCACCTGCTCATTTATCAGGCCATCGCTTTGCATTGATGATATAGAAGAAGCAAAACCAGAGATAATAGACTGTGTTTTAGCACATTTGTTGTCCCCTGCTGGATCTGGAAAAAAGTTGAGAGAGACGTTCATGTGAGATGAAGGCAGCCAAATTCCTTCTGGTCGTGCCCTTGAGTTACAGCCACCGCTATTATTGAGACTGCTATCAACTTCCTTCTGCCTCATAGACCAGATATGGCTTTCAGAGCTTTGGGCTTCAATAATACTCCCTCGTTGGACTAACTCGCGAGATTGGGTTGGTCCATGGTACCAGAAAGCTGAAGCAGCTGGATTTGCAGTAATCTCTACACTCCAATTAGTGCATAAGGTTTCAAAATAATACTGATAAAATAACTCAGAGAAACCAAGACAATTTCCCACATACCAGATGCAGGGATATCCACAGGTCGAGGCCTTTTGCTCTTCACCACCTGTTGAGTAAGATTTGGGGAAGAAGGAGCTGCAAAAGGCTCTATGTCCCATGGAGAAACTCTATCTGGCCTTTGAATTGTTGCTGGTTCATCCCATTGAATCTGTATGGGAAAATAAAAAAGGGCAACCAGTGTCAAAAACAAGACACTGAATATGTTAACATTCCCATGCGAATTCTAAAACTTTAATCAACCTTCAACGACCGCCATATAGAACCAGACCACTCTGGAGAAAAATCTCCAACTCCAACTATGGTGCCTGTGAACCTGACCAAACAGTTTTCAAAAGAATTAATGATCATCTTAAAACAACCATGAAACCAGTAGCCAAAAATATATGGCAGAGATACCTTCTCTCAGGAGAATCCTCTCCCTCAAATCTCATCTTGAAGCGCATCCCAACAGAAAATCCATTCTTAACAGCCTCCAGATATTTGTTCAGCCCAATGATATACTGGTTCGTCCTGCAGAAGAGCACGGGAAAGTAAATTTAAGATAAATAGGATCAGATGACCAATTAACAAGCACACGGCTTTACGGTAAAGAAGGTAATGATCAAACCTTGGCTTGTAGTACACAAGAAAGAGAGACTGTGTCAGAAACAGCATGAGAGGCAGTAGCAAGCACTCCTAAATGCATGCTTTGGCTGGATATCACAGATGATGGAATGGAGCTTTGCTGGCGAGCCAGACGCCGAAGCCCAACTCGCAATTCCCCATTATCACCTCTAAATATCATATACGATATAATTGTAAGCAGAAATGGAGGCCTGAATTTGAACAATAAATCAGATCATATGGGTCCAACTACCTAAGAAACACAAAAGAATCTCCTGCAACTAGTCTCTTGGAAGTGACAAATGTGCTCCATCCTGTTGTAAGCAAATGCCTCCGTGGTTGACCTAGTTGTAAGAGTAAAAAGAGAACCAGTCTAAGCTCCAGTTTCTTAATGGGTTCCCATTTCAATAAACCAGAAAAATAGCAATATTGCACGAAGAAAAAAATGTAAGGAGCATTTACCTCTAAATATATGCTTGAACCGCCAGTCATAGCCATGAAGATCTCTGGCGGCCAGTTCCTGAGTAGGCGTTGCTTGGCTCATGTCCTGATGAAAAGAAACGGTGGTATTGGTGATTAATTACAAAATTTTCAATGAGCATCCATCACTACATTTAAATACCAAGCAGGAGTTATTACCAAAGGAGGCAAGCATTCAGTTGCATGCTTTCGGAGAACAGAGAAACCTCCATGGGTGCTAGTATCAGAAGCTGTTAGAATTTTGCAAAAGGAATGAACCGTTTGCTTTGCCGGCTCAGGTGGACAGGGTTCTGGACTTGTAGGTTTGGTTTGCTAAAATTGAATTGAACAAAGAAAGTAAAATAAGACAAATTGATTCGGCAACAAACCGAAAAAATAAAGCCAAAAAGGAGTGCATTTACTCACATCAGCTTCTGGTTGCAGAGTAATCTGAGCATAAACCTCATCCGTGTCCTGTTCAGCCTAAAAATTTAAAGAAACCAAACATTAATAAGAGAAACTACTTGAAAGCCTTGCAAAGAAAACATAAATATGAAATAAGAGCACGAGAATTAGAACTACCAGCAGTTGAATGTTTATAACACGACAAAGGATCTTAGAAGGAAGATTAAACCGTGGGATTTGCTGGTTCAGTTCTTGATTTGTTGATGCTTCTAACTGCATAAAAAAATCCATAAATCAAAAACATTATAGGTAGTAGAGGTTCAGATTTCGATCTAAGAGTCTTAAAACAATGAAAGCAGAAAATGAAGTTAAAGTTTTTTCCAGGAAAAGTAAATCAAAAGCTACATACTTGTTCCATGTGACCTTGAGGGAAGTAAAAAACTCTCTCTCCAGCCTTTGGGATATCCACCAATGGCCCTGCACATGCCTTCCATAGCTCTGTATACAGATCATCACCTGCTAAACCCATCAAAAGCCAGCCAAATTAAAGCACAAAATAACAAGAGATTTGAAGATAACTTTTAAGCGGGTCTAAAAATGTCTGGTTGCTGAGGAAACCCAAGAAAAGAAGAGAGAACACCAATTTAATAAACATAAATTTGGCATCATTTTAGTCCGTTCAAAGCAAAAACATCCCGCTTCGACAATATTAATAATACCAACTCGAGTGAGATCAAAATTTTCAATCTCTCGCACACCAATTTTTTTTTTGGGGGGTTGAATGCACACCAAGATCAACTGGTAGTACATCTCAAAGCCCCATTTCTTTTCCTTTCTTCTCCATTCTCAGCAGCCAGACAAAGCAACAAAAGCCCATTCATTTTCTTGGTCACCAAAAATTAACAAACAGATATTCCCCATCCTCACTCACCTCTTTCAGTTTGAGCCATCAAAACAGCCAGGCAAACAAGGTCGTACAAGAGAAGCAGAGAGAAAACAACGGAGTTTAGAAAGAGAGAATCCACTAAAAGGATGGAGGCTGAAGGAGATAAGGAAAGAAAAGGGGATATCAGGCAGTACAGGACTACCCCATTAAATGAGCAAGTCTAAGCAGGCATGACGGTTAAGCAAGATTTCATTTTTCTTTCATAATTATATAGTAAGCACTGGGGAGTGGCTCAGTCTTTCTCTCTCTCTCTGTCTCAGTTACAAAACTGCTTCTGCTTCTGTCCTCGCATCCACACAAAAACCACTGTATTTCTTACAACACAAAGAAGATAGAGGAGTGTTTTGCTGATGATGATGATGACTTCTTGTTGTGATCTCTCTCTATATCTACCTGATGACTTTGAGTCGACGTTACCAGTATTTTTACGGAATCCCCTCAAACTAGAATAGCTCTCTCCTGCTGATCATGGCCGTAATCTCATTCTGGTCTCGCTCCAGTTACTCACTCTAGTTTCCTCCACTCTCTTCTTTCTCTTTCTACTCTCTAGTCCTTCTCTGCCTCTTTAGGCCTGTTGGGGTGGGGTAGAGTTGTTTTCAAAGTGATTTTTTAAAAGAAATATTAAAATAAATTATTTTTTAAAATATATTTATAAAATCAACTGAAATAATCTAAAACAAAAAAAAGGAAATCAAAAATCCATACTCCATTCAGAGTAAGATTTTTTTCTGATTTTTTTTCCTTTTTCTCTTTCCTTCTCACCAATTGCCAATTACGACTGCATTTTAATAGCCACTAGCTAGTCACTGTTCTATGTAGCATTAGACCGTACTACTTCCTACATCAGCAGCAAAAAATGAGAAGGGATCCTAATCCTAATCACTGATCCTAGTTGATAGACCCTTTATCTCTCCATCTTGCACCCCGTTTGGCAACCGTGCTTTTATTTTACTTTTTATTTAATTTTCTAAAATTATTTTTATGTATTAAAATATATATAAAAATTAATACTTTTTTTTTCAATAAAAAATACTCTTTAAAAAATTATTGCAACAATATCTAACATTATTTAAATAAAAAAAATCATGGATTAGTGATTGTATTATATTATATCTTTACGTGTTTCAATACGTTTTAAAAAATATATTTATTTTAAAGTATATAAAATTGATGATATTTTTAAATGATTTTGATGTGTAAATATTAAAAAATTAAAAACAAAAAGAAAATCTCTTAAAACCAAATCTGCATTGAAGAACACTCAAAACTCATTTATTGACCCAGCATCAAACCGTTGCCTTAGTTTGTGCATACCTTTACGCACATTACTTGGTGACGAAAAGACTCTTCCTTAATTAAATGGTTGATGCTAGTGGTAGTTTAATTTATGTTGTTGACGAGGTTTAGTTTGGCTGCTCCGGAGGGTTTTGTGTTTATAGTCGACGATGATAATCGGAATATTTTGTTTTAGTTCTAAACGTATATACCCATCCTCAATTGTATTCAAAGTTTATGATATTGATGAAATGTATAAATTTAAAGCTTCATTAAAAGTGAGTATATAGGTTAATTGATCATTAAATTTAATTATATATCACGTAGATCATGCATACCACTTTTTAAGTTAATTGTATATTTAAACATGACAAATCTATCATGTAAAAGCCCATGAGGGATGCAGCTCAATGATCCGGACCTAGGTTTGCTCCCTGGAGATCACCAATTCGAGTCTCACAATCATCGAGGCCACTAGAAGCTGGTGATTGGTCATTCACTATAGAGCCTATGGGATTGATCGAGGTGCGCATAAGTTGTTATGTAAAATTGCCGAGAACTACATTCACATGAACAATTTACAGTCACTGAGTTGATTTACGTGAGCATATAAATAAATACAGTGATTAATTAGTTCAATAAATAAAAATTTAAATTACCTTGTGATTTGCATATGTAAAGGTAGATCCTCCAATTATATATCTGTAAAAAGCAGAATAGTATGAGTGAAGGGCTAAATTAAATATACAAGAAAGTTTACGGAGACAATTGTCCTCCAATACCAGAAGCATGCATGCAAACTTTTTTTATCAGAGATTTTTTCGAGGAAAAACATTGCATTGGAGTTAAAAAAAGAAGAAGATAGTTTACATTTTACTGATAATATCCTCTTCATTATCATATAAAAATTATCTTGGTGGCAAAATTCACGAGCAGGTTGGATTGAAGATGTTGTACAGTGTCTTCCGCAAGCGGAGAGGATTACTATGGATGTTTAGTAGACGAGTTTAATTATTACTGTGAGCATTTCATCAATTAGTTTTATTTTTATTATTATATGTTATTTCATGGACAAAAAATAATAACTTTTTTGGAAATCCCATTAAAAAAATAGCTAGTCGTTTTCTGTGCAAAAAAAAGAAAATAATAATCATAATAATAAAACTAAAATTAACTAAATATAAAAGTTAAGGTATCAAATAAAGAAATTGCCTAGATAAAAAAAAATAAATAAAAAAAAGCCCTATGAGAGGGGACCAGCGCCACTCAAGCTACGAAGGTTGGACCTGCATGACTAGTTAAACTTATATTATTTTCTTAACTTTCCTAATTTGGGTATATTGTTTTCCCCGTCCGTCCTCTCTAATGGTGAATAAAGAGGTCACGGGGCACGCTGTTGGAAATGGAAGCCGTCTGATAAAGCGGCGGGACTCAATTAATCATCAACGCGTCTCGAGAGCGGTGACTGTTCTCCGTTACATTCCGTTAACTCCGCCGCCGATTCGGCCTATTGCCGTCTCTATCTCTGTCTACGTCGTGGCAGGCAAACGTGTTGGCTCAAGTAAACCCGGCAGATTTTTTAATTTTTTTTGTAATTTCAATTTCTGACAATCTTTGTGATATTTTGTTTTTTTTGACGTTGGAGAAAACAAGTTTTAATTTACACGTGTTACTCCTGACCAATTGGGTCCCACAAGAGCGCATGGTAGGCGCGTAGCTTTTGATGTCTCCGTTTCATTAAATTGAAAACCCACTCTCCCTTTATATATTTAACACGCGCATAATTTCAGCGCTAGGGATTGTTTTGGGATTGGGATGTGTTTTACGCCTGCCATAATAGAGCGTGGGCTGGTGAATTTACAGTAAAGCTGCAATTGTGATCTGTTACGTGGTCCATAGTACATGTCATGATGAGAACCTAATTAAGCCCAGCCACGTGGTTTGTTTTATCGTACCACGTGTCGTTGTCCGGTTTGCCTTCCTTGTTCAGGGCAGGACACTCTGTTTCCATTTCTCTTAAACACGGTGAAAACTTATCGTATTTTCAGCTCACAGAAAATCAAATAAAACAAGGTTGTGTATCGTCGTCCATCAGCACATGTGTCGACTCAGATGCTCAGAATGAGATTTTTTTTATTTTTTTTGTTCTAATTAATTGCTATGTTTGTTGGCACTAGATTTGTCCAGCGCTTTGCATTGGCCCGTCAGTTTTTTTTAAAAAAAAACAGTATAAAGTAAAAGTGATAAAAAAATGACAAAAAAAAAGGTGAAAGAGTAAATTGGCATGAGCTCATTTGAGATATAAAAATCACGGAAATATAAAAAAAAACAAAATTAGTAAATTTAAGTTAAACTTGTAAACTTCTTGATAATAGACATGAGAATGTGATAAACTCATAAAAAAAACAAAACAAAAACACATGAAATGAAAAGAAAAAAAAAACAAAATTAATTTTCAATACACAAATACCAAGTGATGAAAGTAAAATAAATAAACAAAAATGAGAAAAAAATTTGAAGTCGATTCATGTTAGATTTTGAAATTGACGACTCTAGTCATAAATCCAAGACTAAACATTTGAAAGTCAACCAAAGACAAGCTTTAACAAAAAATGTAGAGAGAAAAAACTTAAAAAAGAGAGGAAAACAAGCATATCGAGCAAGCATTCAAGACCTGGTTTAATCTCTAAGACTCGCGACTCATAAAATTCAAGACTCAAGTTGAATCAACAAGTGTAATTTTAAGTAATAGAATTATTAAGAAAAAAAATATTAAAAAACTTGCAAAGGAAAAGGAGATAGCAATAAAAAGAATAAAGTTCGAATTTGATAAAAATAAAATGATGGAGAATGAAGTTGTGCAAAAAAATCTAAAAAAAAATCACAAATAAAATAAATAGCAATAAAACAAATAAAGACCAAATGTGAATGATAAAAAAAAATGAAAGAGAGCAAGATTAAAAACATATTTAAAATTTCATGATGCCAACATGTTTTATTTTGCTTTTTCCTAAGTGTCCTTTGTGTGCATGTAAAGTTTGGATACTGATGATACAAAAATTGTATGATAAAATTGAAAAACAAATGTTAACTTCAAAGAGAGGGGAGAATACCCTAGAAAACTCAATCAAATCTTCTAATTATAGGCAAAAATCTTAAACTCCTAACTTATTACACTCCAAACTTTGAGTGAATTAAGAAACCCAATTCCTAACTAATGTATTATTTATTAGCCAAAGTAAATGCAACAAAGATGAACACTTAAAACAAACAAGAAAACCCAAATCATTTTTAAATTCAATGGAAAATTCTAAAGAAAATAAATAAATGAAAATAATTCTAAAAAATTATCTCAAATAAAACTTTTATCAATAATAATAATAAAAAATAAAAGGGGATGAAATAGAAAAAAAATCTAACTCATAAATTGTTTTAAAAAATCATTTAAAATATTAAAGTTTTGGAAAAACATAAATTTAAAGAATTTGGCAAAAACAAACCTAAAAAGAAACAATAAACAACAAGTCCCATGATAATCGAGTTATTTTCGAGACTAGAAGAAAACAATTCCATAAAAAGTAATCTAAAACAAGAAACTCGGTTTTCAATTGAATAAATATCAAAGGAAAAAAGGGGGACCTAGATAAATGTATTAAAACTCTTCATATCTTAAAAACTCAGAAACCTGTAAATCTTGGATATGAGTCCAATCAAGAATTTTTTTATGAATCGATTTAGAAATATCAATTTTAAAAAACCTATCAAAGCAACAAAAATAGCACCCAAAGAATAGTTTTTAAATTTGAAAGAACCTGATTTAATCTCCAACTCACAGAACTTTTGACCCAACTCGCAGCGCAGTGGGAGACTGCAAACTAGTTAATATGCCATGGAAATATGCTGGTTTGAAAAAAGAAATCACGGGAAATTAATTTAAGATGGGTAAAAAGGACCCGATCAAGAAATGTTTAGGGACGCGATTGAAAACATTTTTGTTTCAGGATTCAATAGAGAATTGGACAACGGCAGAGCCTCGGGGGCTTTATTAAAGGCTCTCCTTTAAAATTCATCCCACCTGTTTTCCCCTCCAGAGCACATCTTTCCTTTGTTTTTTTTTCTCCGGGGGTTAGCGAGGGGCGAGCACAGGTAGCAACAGCCAATAAAAAATAGCAAAAAGTGGAATTAAATTGAGAAACTAGTCTTGAAAAATGGAAATTGAGAAATTAAATTTTGCGATGATTTTCATTTCTTCTAGGTACATGCAACCAAAGGAATATTGCATCTTCATTGGTGCTCGGGCAGGATCCCGGAGAACTACATCGCTGTTCAACGAACTTATCATATGATCTTCGCATATTGTTAATGCAAGAAGCAATTAATCAACGCCTATGTTCACAACATTCTTCGAAAGTGTTTCAATTCTATCGTAATTTTTATTGCATATAATTTTATATTTTATCTTTTTACTCGTTGAGGTGCCTTGAAAACCAATTAAATAATCTGCTTAACGCATCAGGATCTTCCCAATAATTGATTGCCCTTCGAGTAATTTTGCAGCACTCGTGTGGTCTCTGATTATGACATGACTAATCAGTGATTGAAAAGGTTAATAGTATCTCATTCTGTTTTAAAACTATTTTTAAAATAATTATATATATATATATATATTGATTTTTAGATAATTTTTATATATTAATATCAAAAATATTTTTTTTAAAAATAAAAAAAAATATATTATTTTAATACATTTAAAAAATATATTTTAAAAAACAAAACAACGCTTACAGACAGTTAATAAGAGATACACGCGTGCTGACGTGGCTTGTCTTCTGCCGCTTGACTTAAAAATTGGAGACAAGCAAATCGCCATCCAGATTGGTTTATTAAAAAACATTTTAAAAAAAAGGACGAAGTTAATTCCAAATGTTGCATAGACCGTTCCTTTCAAGCAACCAACGGCAACGAACAAAAAATACAATTATTCTAATATTTGTGAGCGCACGGATGCGAATATTTTTTTCTCATATAGTAAGAAAAGCTCAGTGGTGGGGAGAATCCAAATCGTAGACTTAATTATTAAACAAAAAGCTCATTGTTCTCAGTTATAGCTTGTTTGATCTTTTGTTTTTTTGTAATGATTTTTTAAAATATTTTAATGTCAAAAATAATATTTTTTTAAAAAAAATATTATTTCAATTTGTTAATATTTAATATTTTTTGAATATCTACCGAATCAACTAAAATATATAAGATTTTTTAAATAATTACCTCACTCAATAAATAATAGATATTATATTATATAAATACTGTTTAAAACAATGACTCAAACCTGACCTCAAATATATCATAATAATAAATAATAATGGGATATCCAGATAGATAGTTGAAATTCAATAGATACAGTATAAATATTTAATTTTAAATATTAATGAATAATAAATATAAAAACTCGTTGCCACATATTGCCATAGTTGCCCCCTAAACCTGAGTAGCCCCTGTAGTGACCATAGAAAGTTAATTATATGTTTTTTTTTAATGTGAATCTTGCTTGACAGGACCTTGATAAATAAAAAATAAAAAATAAAAAAGGGGGAAATTAATGTTCGAGTAAGGATCTCGAATGCGAGTATCACATGGTGGATTAAATCATCGTGGGAAATGAATAAAATGATGCAGTGGTGGCCATTATCATGCATCTTCGATGGACTAGGCTTATTTTATCTGCTTTCGCTGAAGAATCATAGCACACGGAGAAAGAGTAACTCGCCGAGAACCAAACTTTAACTCAGCTACAACGAAGATTTTATTCCTCCTCCAAATCTTTTCAAAATTTAAGCAACTCTTTTGACTATTGCGTCTTTCAAATTATAATAAAGATTTTTTTTTTGCTTGCATATCAAAATAATAACTTAAATCATTTTTTTTATTTATATATATAAGAAAACACAGTCCAACCACATGAACAATTATCACCTTACAAAGAAGAAGAAAAATCCCACTCACCGTATTGTACTATAGTAAAGAATTCATTTAACTATCAAAGTAGATATAAAGAAATAATTTTGACTTTTTTTATAGAATGTAACAAAAATCTGTAAAATTTCAGTAATGTATTAATCTTCAATGTTTTCATTCAATGTTACAGTGCATATATTTCTAGCAATAAATACACTAAAATACAAACACACACAAAATTCACCTAACACTAAATTACATAATCAGCTGTGCTAATATACAAAGTTTAACAGTTATATTATAACTGTAATGTTTAACAAAATCAAATATAGAGAATACTATATATTGAAACCCATACTCTCAATAAATATCAAGAAGTCATTACTACTAAGTTAAATACGACAAGAAAATATAATTAATGTCAAGAAAAAAAATCCCCTTCAAGGAATATGATTTCTAAACTTGACAGATCTTAGTAAATAACTAAATATCTTTATTTATGATTTTATGTTCAAGTCTTGTGGTTGCTAATATGATAACTATTAAAAATTCATATAGTTGATAATTTTAGAGTTGGAATTAATTGATGAGCCAGTCATATACATTAATAAAAAAAAACTAAATTCTTTTTTGTAAAAACAATGGTGATACACTCAGACCATGGTATTCAGGCTATGAACACAAGAGGGAACAGATGTCATGTGAGGAGCCAGGACTTCTTGTTGTTCAAAGGAGGAAAAAAAAAAGGACAGGACATGAAAAATGGGGAGGACGGACCAGTCACATCAAGGCACGTGTATTTTGTGGACGCCCAGCGTTTAATCCTAACATAATCGTAGTTAATGACTGGACTGCAATCTAATCTCAAAACGACTCTTGCCCGTTCTAAAGGGTTAAGTAAGACCTCCGAATTTCTTAACATTTTTTCAAGAATAACATACAAAGTAGAAATAATCTTATCTTACATGTCCACCCGATCTGTAGATTCCTTTCGGATTAGAGATTAGATCCGCCTCTGAATTGTGGGGGGGAATTAAATAAAACAGAGATAGATATTTGATGACAAATTAAAACAGAAATGAGCTGTTCCTCGTGACTGACGGGGATGCCTTTTTTTATTCCTTGCGTCACTTGTTTTTTTTTAAAAAAAAAAGAAAAAGAAAAAGAAAAAGAAAGGCTTGATATCTTGAGTCTTGACAGAATCTTCTGAATCGTTCCCATAAGCCCGGGGTGCTGTTAATAAAAAGAAGAAAATAATTATTTTTTCTTGGGGTCATGCTAAAGCTAAGTGGGTGATCAAGAAAGAGAAAGATCTGGCCGTTGATCTCCTTCCAGACAGTGTATCCTTCTTTTGGGACACAATATATTTGCAAAATACATGATTGGTGGGGTCTACTGATTTTGAATTCTCACCCCCCCCACGTGGAGACCAGTTCAGTTCGTGTTCCTTGGCTACCACCCTGAACCTTGCAAATTGATATTAGGGTACCCTACGAAAGAATGAACGCAAGAATTTGTTATATTTAATCTGGGCGCCTTGGGAATGATAAAGAGCTTAGCATCTGAGGCTGGAATTCATGTCACAGCATGCGAAGAAAATCACGAGCGATTGGACCATACGCACTTCCAGAAAAAAAAGATGGCATGAGTTTTAGTGCAAGTTCCAGAAATCAAAAGGGTGGGAGGCAGGCCACTTCTAACTCTGAAAAACGTTACAACTTAATCTTAAGAGTTCTCGATTTTTCAATTATATCCTTCCATGCAAAGCATTAACAGTTTGACTGCACCTCCTTTTAACGGAAAGATATGCGAACCTCATTAATGGAGCCCGTCACTTGTCGCCTGATGTACAAGGAACGGCGGAGAAAACCATGACGGGGAAAAAATAAATTAATAATAATAATAATAAATGAGGAGTTTTTACCGTTACTCTCCTCGTATAATATTATTTACCGAAATAATAACTTTTTTTTACCTTAATTCTTTTTTTAATATTTTTTTATCTTATTTTTATTTTTCAATATTAAATTTTATTGAGCTTCACATTTTTTTAAAATTTATCTTCTATGAGTTTATCATATATTTATTATTTAGATTACTGATTTAACAAGTTAAATTGATTTTTTTTTCTTTTCTTAAATCATAATTCAACATTGAATTTGATTAATCTAAAAGGTAATGAATGAAAACAAAAAAAACAAATATAAAAATAAGGATTCAATTTAGTAATATGATTATTTTTATGTAGCCTTATTATTTTTAATTTAAATTTTTAGGTTTTTTTTTAAAGTATTATTAGTTTTTACTGGGAAAAATAAGTGTTTAGTAATGAAAGAGCTAGACGGAAGGCAAATTCATTGTAATCATGGATGCATTTTTATATTCACTGCTACAAAATAATTGCTATTTTTATTTTTAAAAACTACCCAACTGCTCTCCAACTCAAAATTTTAAAATCCTGATATTTATGTTTTTTTATCTGTTGAAATATTTTAAAATGATAAGTTTACTTTTAAATTAAAAAAGTCAACCCAGGACCATTTTGTTCTTTTTACTCATTCTTTTTGCTAGGTTCCAGTGATTGCAATTTGATAATTTTATGAATGAATTAAATTTTATTTCTGTGGAAAGGTTGTTGGCATCATACTAAGAGCGCCCGTGCACTTTGAGTGATACCTCTCGGCAACTGGAAACTCTCTTTCTTCATGTTTTTTTTTTTTTTTTATAAACCACGCGGTATTCTAGATACTAGGTCCAGACTAATCCATGTTCACAGACTGGGTGAGCCCCGGGCAGAGTGAAAGTGCTTCTCAAATGGTCAGCTCCATACAAGAGTAGGGATTGAACCCCTGACCTCTCTTAAGAGACGAGAGCGCCCTCACCACTCACGCCAGGACCCCTTAGGGTAAAACGGTTTATTGTTAGTGGGATTTTTTTTCTTCTTCTTTTAAAAAATAGTGCTTGTTCCTATTTATAGTTGGTATTTCAACTTAAGGTTTTTTTTTTTTGTTTTTTTTATGCTTTTATAGAAGTTTTATTTGTTTTTTTATTTCATATTTTAATTTTAATTTTCAATTTATTACTTTTTTCAATTTGATATTTCTTCTTTTGAATTCTATTCTTTCAAATGTTTATGTTTTTTAAAGGTTTTATTGCTTTTCAATTTTATCATTTGATCTAAATTCATGATATATGACATTTCTCAATATGGTCATTATTCTTTTTATTTCTTGTCCTTTCATTGAAGTTATTTTTCTTTACAATTTCACCCTCCAATAAAAAAATATAGTTTTCCAATAATTTATTTTGTGTGTATATATTCTTATCATCATTCTTTTAATTTTTATTTTTTCTGTGATTTTTAAGATTTTTCTTTCAACATTTGACCTGCTGGGAATTAGTCTTCTTAGATTTTTAATGTGTAGTGCTTCATATCTAATAACCTAAATCATGATTTTTAAACGTCAACAAGGGTCAAAATTTTTTAGCCTTTTATTTTATTTTAATTTCATTGTTCAAGATTATTTTTTTTAAAAAAAACGAATCTAGTTTCATGACGCTTCACTTTATTTTCTATAAAAAAGAAAAATGGTGATAAATAGGCTAGGTGTAAAATGATAAATACTTAAAATATAAAGAAAATATATATAACAGTTTTTTCTAAGAAAGCCAAAGAACTTATAGTCTTACTACCGTTATAGTAAAACAAAATACAAAATTTACAATTATATTATTTCTACTATAAGAAAATCAATTTTTTGTGCATCTATAATATACATGCAATAAACACACACTAACCACTAACTGCTTCATGTATATAATTTTTATTTCAATGCCGTCAAGATTTGTTTTTGTATGTTTTAAAATGTAAGAACTAATTTAACTACACATTATTAAACTTTACATAAAAATATTTAAATTTTATAAACCAAAAATCTTAAATTTAATAAATATAAAAGTATTTACTCCCAAGCAGCTCAAAACAATCTATTAAAGGTTATAAAAAGTATAATTAAATAATAGAGTTCCAAAGCAGAGGAGGTGTCAAAGAAACTAAGTTACACATAAAAGGGTCAAGGAAGGGCTGGATGGGGTTGAGCTATCATTTCCGTACGGACAATGAATTACCAGATCTGTTCCCGAGGCTGAGAATCTGGAGAACCAACCGGCCATCCATCGCTTCTGAAGCTGAATTTCTCATCAACTTTATACACACAAGTTGGAAGAAAAGGATTCGAATCCTGAGTGGAAATTCCCGTTTATGAACAATATATTCATGTGGGGTTTATGGCATTGATTTCCTTGATTAGCATATACATAGAATTAAAAGAAATTCCGAGGCAGAAAATAGAGAAGCATCCCTCTTCTTGCTAGTTCCGAGTCCGGACGATAAAGCTTGTGCTCGATCCACACAATCTTGCCGACTGTCTGGGAATCTGTTTCAAATTTATTGCAGCAAATGGTAAAGCCATATGAACGTCAGAGGATTGGCCGAAACAAGTCCTAATCGATCATTTAGAGGCTTATTGGACAGCCGGTTTAGTGCTTAGAGCAAGTGATCCAAGATAGGCACGCCAGGGGACCATATACATGGCTCAGCCTGAACCTATTGACGGTGGGGTTCGTCGCACACGGTGCAATAATGATTATCTCAGTACCAATATGCAGCACTGGAAAGGACATTTATTGGTATAATATAAAGTATGAAACGTTAGGGAATTACTGGTAAAGAATCATACGATCGATCCTCCACCAGAAGTTAAAATATAGCCACGTTTACGCTTAGTGGAAGTCAGCCGGGCAGTCTAACAAAATCAGCAACATTTGGTGGATGAAATGTACGATTACTATTAATCAATTTCTTACAACATAGCTTAGCCCACTATTATTTTATTGCAGCAGATAATTGGTGCGGATATGTAGTGAGTGCTTCTGTGGGTTTGAAGAGCCAGACTGAATAATTCTCCAAGCAATTTGAATAAAATAATCAAAGGAAGGAAGAATAAGGAAAGGTCAACAGGGAAGAGAATAGGAAAAAGGATAGATGGGGGGGAAAAAACAGTGTTTCTTGTTCTTCCATTAGTTCCTGCTCCAGTGTTTCTCCAGTGTTCAGGGCCCATAAGAGAAAATCTGATTGGATGTGGGTATTTATGATGTTTTCTTTCTCCTCAAGGTAGATTTTTGGTGCCATGGCGTGTTCTTTCGGATTCTAAAATAAAATAAAATTGTGGTGGTGACAAACATTGTTCTTTTCCTTCACTGGAAAGAGAATAGGAGATTTGTGGTGATATGAACGATGGCAGCTTGGCATCACAGCAACATCCTTTTGCCTATCCCTCTTCCGAGCACATTGGATCGTTTGTGGTTTGGAAAAATAAAATCATCAAAATAAATCGGACACCCCCAGAATTCACTCCAATCTCCCCCCTTGTTTCACTGTACACGAATGAATCAAATCATAAAGAAATGGTCGATTTCAGGACCTACTTTCAAGTTTTAACAAATTCAGCTGCTGTTCTCTCCTATCAAAATGCTTGTATTTGATTGTTTAACTCCCTCCTCCTCCACCAACCCAAATTGCATTACGTATTTCAAGGCACCATTTTTGGTGGAGGATTTTCAAAGAAAAGACCATTCTACCGTCACAACATGGAATTGAACAAGTTATATTAGAGAATTAATGGATTTTATCTTTTAACAGTCACTGAGCATCCATATCTTTAATGAATATTAACAATATTGAATTCCCCCTCCTTTCCCTCTTATATTCATAATACTTCGTTCAAGCAAATTGCCAAATAAATCTATTCATAATACTTCGTTCATGCAAATTGCCAAATAAATCCTTTTTTTCCACATCCAAACCCAACCACCAGCAACCAGGGTGGAGAGTGTGATTTGTGAGTCATGAATTATTTGATGCCAAGGGAAGATGTAATCTCAAAACATGCCATATTTTCGTGGTCATGGAAACCTCGGGTTGAGTTGCTATTATATCATCCATTTCCTAGAAATTTAAATATCCATAGCATATCTTTACATTTTGAATATTCATTATGTAAATACTATTTATTATATATATAGTTAAATTACACACGCACATCCCAGGTTATGTTTAGATTAACTTACAAACCCTAACCAGATAAGATAGCTATAAATAAATACCCTATTCAAGCCAAATCTAAATTAAAGTATGCATATATTACATTAGATTCAATTCAATATCCATCAAATTCAGGTTAAATTACCATTCCTATTCTTTTTACCATTTTAATTTTCCTTTTGCCCAAGGGTATCGTAATCGGTCTAGAAAAAAATATGTAATTGGAATGTTTTTAACCTTCATGGGAGGAGCGCAGGTATCACTTCCCACCGCTTCGGCTCCCAACAAATTTAGCCATTGAATTTGCACCTCGATATCATGGAACTTCTTGTTCCTCCCAAGCAACCTCATTCAGTGTCAAATAAATTCCTGCCATGTCACACGGTCTTCATCTCCATTTGGAACATCATTTTACAGGAAAAAATGGAAAATCAAATTTACCACAGGAACATGCTAGTAGTAGTTATGAAGACTTGCCACAGCAAATCAACCAAAACTCACCTGCACATTAACTGGCCGGCCTAATACCCTCAAAAACTGTTTTTTTCTTTTTCTTTTGTGGACCCAATGCAACAGTGCATGCATGTAAAGTACACAGAAACTGCATTTAGATCACAAATGCAGTTGAACAAGACTCGTAAAACTCTTCACAACAAAGCCTGGAAGGAGGTTTGCCAAACCAGATTCGATACACAACATTGTGGAACTATCATTAACTCTTTAGGAAAATCGCTGCCAGGCTGTGGCAACATAATCAAGTCATTACTGAATATATCATGGGAAGTTGCAAACAAGATTATTACTTGACAAAACCCGTCGACTGCAATGCAAAAGGTACCGCCTGCTCATAAATAAGATGAAACCCCTTGTTGAAACTCAGACCACATAACAGGCCTCAACTCCCACATGATAATCTGAAAGGGTGCGGTGCACACAGAATTAGTTAGAGCTCTGTCTTGTGGTTGCAAGCAAATTTGAAAAGTACAAGGGAGGAAATTAAGCTGATGTCCCTTGCTCATACAAAACAGCTAAAGTCATGAATAATCAAAGAATTACAGATTCAAAATAATCAAAGATGTAGAAAGATAAGCAAACAATGCAGCTGCAACTTCATAACAAGAGCTCTTTTGTGGGCTTAATAATAAAATTCGAGGAAGACTGTAAGAAACAAAGCAAAGTATAAAATTCAGTTTAAAGGAGAAGAAAGTATAAAAAATTATGAGCTATCATAAAAGCTAGCATGATGATTACTACACTGTAACACAACTTCTGAAAATAATGTTAACAGTCTTCAAACACAAAACAATGCACTGGTGCTAAAACTCTGTGATTTATAATACATGTTCTGCATTGTTTAAACTAAAGCATTAAGATAGGTAATTTACAAAACTCTTCCCTAAAGAGTCAAGTAACTTGTAAAATTGAGCTTGTAAAGGCTTAAATTTACAGAGTAGCTTGCAATTCAGTTACTGTTTTCTTGCCTTAAATGTGTCACCTAGCTACAAAGTCAGTGGGATGATTGCAGAATGCATGTATTTGTATGTACTATTGAAGAATATAGGTGTGAAAGATGCAGCCATGATAATTCACAAATTCTCAGGAGGAATAAAATGACTTGATAACTTTTTGTGCTAGCCATCATCACCAGCAACAAGCTGGATCATGAAAGAATCAGTTGAGATGCAAGATGGACTAATGAAAGAAAGCTGTTAAAGAAAAAATTTAGAAGACCTGCCTTAAGTTGGTCTAGTGGAGAGAAGATAAAATAATTGCACAGTTCAGCATACAAGAACCAGCAACAAGCTGGATCATGACAGAATCAGCTGAGATGCAAGATGGACTAATGAAAGAAAGCTGTTTATGAAAATTTTTAGAAGACCTGCCTTAAGTTGGTCTAGTGGACTTCAGAAACCAGAGAAGATAAAATAATTGCACAGTACAGCATACAAGACAGCCATGAGGTAAATTATCTACACTGCTCACAAAAGGTAGGAGAGACCAAAGAAGATGCAGCTAGACCCTAGAAACTTGTTGACTTTCAGTAGGCTTCTCTCTGGCAGGACCACACAGGTAGAGATTAATTGTGCATTGATAAGTATTGCAGAATTATTCAAAAGAACAGAGCGATCAAGTCAAGTAAGAGAAAATATCACAATGAAAACATGCTATGGTACCATAATGATAACACCATATCAAAACAATGCTGAATGTATCATTATTATCTGTTGAAAATGTTTGGTGAAGATAAATAAACGCATAAGATTGTTGGCTAATAGGAAAGTTTAACTAAGGCAGTTCCTGTATCCATGCAAAGCAATTAAATTCATCCAAAAGGTTTGTTATGATTGGCAAACATACATTTTTATGTCAAATAGCAATGCTCTACTGATCTTTATCCAGGGGAAAATTTCTTGAATATAGAAAACACAATTAAGAAAAAAAGGAAGATAAATGGGTAAACACAGAAGCAAAACGATAAGAAAAAAATGAACATGAGCAAAGACAATAAATGTAATTTAGTATAGCTACTCACTCAAACAATTGGACAGTTGTAAGTGCTACAAATCTGAAGTAATATTGCTTGATTTGCCGGATCAAGATTTTCATTGATAATCTGGGGAAACTTCCCAGGGGAAAGGGCAGAAAGCTTCACTAATGAAGCAGCCAAGAATTCCTTAGGATCTTTTATTTCCTTCAAAGGATCCTCCTCCTTCTTTCCAGCATTGTACAGATTGACAAATGCAGCAGTATAACCTGCATTTTCAGCAATATCTGGCATTTCCGGTTCATCTCCAACTCTATCCTCCTCTGGTCGTGAAAGGAGTGTTACAATGCTGTCCAGCATTTTCCCCCAGTGTCTAACAGCCCCAGCATCCAAAAGAGAAGGAGATTCACAGATAAGTCGGATTGAGGCAACTGATACTAATTTGACTTCAATGCACCCAGTGATCAGTTTGAGATTTGGTATCAAGAACTGCTCCAAAATCGCCAAAAATATACCAGCTTGCACTGCATTCATAGAGTCCACAAGGTTTGCAGAGCCATGCTTGACCAAAAAGAGTGACATGAAAACCAAAAGAGACTTAATAAACTTTACTGTGCGTTTACTTTGCAAGCGAGAAAATAGGGCATTCCAGATGTGACCAACATAGGGAGCAATGGCTCCATACTCAAGTTTCTCAATAACAGAGTTCAGCACATAGAAGCCCTGTTCATCAGTGCTCGGGGCTGACACAAGCCTGTTAAATATGCCAAGCACCTGAGCTAGTCTCCCCTCTTGGGTGACCTTCTCAGGTGCTTTCTCAAGGAAAGCCTGAAGGAGACGCACAAGGGCAGGGACATTTGAGTTTCTATTCCATGAATCAGGAGACAGGAGAAGTTTAAAAATTTCCATGTACGTATCTGAGATGGGTGGTCTATTCAACTCAACAAGTTGGGCCAAAAGCTGGAATGCGTAAGGCAAAAACTCAGTTACATCATTTCCCAAAATCTCCTGGAGTCTAGGAAACAGGCTTGCTTCAAAAGATGGTATGAGAGATATGTCTCTTTCACATGCCCTCCTTACAAGAACAGCCACTGACTCAAAGAGATAGTGATTGAAAATTGGATTCTTTGGATTCTTGCAAACTTCAGCCAGTATAGAAGTCAATCCAGCAATGCAAGGTCCGGCAATCTCAGGAGTTATTTCTGCAACCCCTAGAACCCGCATGATACTCTTCATTATGTATTGATTCTCCTCTGACTCTGGAAACCTTAAGGCTGTAAAAAGGTTATTCATCAGCACTAGAAGATTTGGAGCTACATCTGCTGAAGTATACCTTGATCTTCCCCCTTCATCCTTGACCAGCAAAAGTTTTTCTATACAGCTTGCAGCATAAGAATGAACAACATTCGACTCTGCACCTAGGAATTGAATCAGATACGGAAACAACTGAAGTACAAGAGTTTTCGGTATCTGATTCCTGAACATTGTAAAGAATTTGAGTGCACCAGCCTTGAGCATTGGAAAGGCATTTACATCCTGACTCTGTAACTCAGGCACTATTACCGATGCAAAAAAGCTCTGAACATCAACGAGATCAGTCGAAACAGAAGTACCCCCGGCCTTCTTAGCTGAAAGAGATACGACCAAATATATTGCACAATCCTTGTCCTTCCACTGTGCAGCTGGGTTTGCAGCATACGAAGTCAACAAATTCTGAATCTGAACAGAAACTATACTGATCACCTGCTGCTTATAATTTGTTGCAATCCCTTTAAGTAATTCACATGCAATCCTCCTCCTAGTGTCTATATCACTCCCTTCCATATCCCTCCTAATGAACTCAATATAATTCATCTCAAAAAGTTCCTCATCCTCATCCCTTAACTTCACATTAGGAATCACGATGCTTTGGCAAATCTGTGGTATAACCCCGTCAACCGCAAACAAAGTATGATGAACACTGGTACTCACGGTAGTCAAAAACTTAATTGCAGTAACAGCTAAACTATCACGACTTGAGGACTGGGACACATTCCCTAACAAAGTCCAAACAGCTTGTGCAAAATCATTCAAATAATCCTTAAACTCCTCCTCATTTTTCTCCATATAAAGACTAATGTTCTCACATACTGCTGCCCTAAGCTCATCGACAACACCTAATCCTTCCGCACTACTCTCTAGCACAGGATAGCCAGTTGTTAAATATTTCTTAAATTCAGCCATCCACTCTTTCATATGATCCTCAAAAAACTCCGGCAACTCTTGAAAATTCAATGAAAAAAATATTCTACAACACAATCTCTGTGACTCAAACAAAGGCTTCAGAGTAACAGGTGACCCACCACCTGAACTAACCATGGAATCAATCAAAGCCGCTGTCCTAAGGAACATTTCTAGTAATGGAGCGGAAAAATTATCCAAACAATACTTTAAATCAAGTAAGAGATCATTAGTTTTATACTGATAACGAAACTTCTTAAAAATGGAATTAGCAGTACCGAGAATACCATTAATTGAAGCATAGTCGTTCGATTGCGAAGCGGCTCGGAGATTTGACACGAGCTCAGGCAGCAAGGTGGGCCAGGATTTAGGGAAATCGTGTTTTCCAATAAGAGAGAGCGATTCGCTGAGCTGAGATTGAACTAGAGGAGTAGAGGAGAGCATGAGAGTGACAATCAGGATTTTGATTTGGTCCTTTTCGGCGTCGAGGATCGGAGTGAAGGAGGAATCAGGAGATGGAGCCCACCGGGAGCGGAGATGGTTTTTGAAGTTGACGGCGGCGGCGTGGCGGATCTGTTCATTGATAGAGGGTTCAGCGACGAGGCGGAGGACGGCGAGGGCGTAGTTAGGGTGGTCGGCGAGTTCGGTGAGCTTGGATTCAGCGGCGCGGCGAGGCTCGGGTTGTGGAGAGAGTGTGTGGAGGAAGCATTGAGAGAGGAATTCTGGATTGTATTCCATGGTATGGTTGTGTTTTCGTTGGGGTTTGTGAGTGTTGGCAGCTCTCTAGGGTTTGAGAAATTAAAATTTGAAAATTCGAGAGAGAGAGAGGGAGGGAGAGAGGAGAGGGGGGTTTGAACTCGATACTTGTTGTCCTTTGTTATTATGTTATGCCCCTGAGAAACATTACCTTACCTATAATATAAATGGCGTGGGAAAAATACTTTATCATAGGTAATTGCTCTCCTCTGGAAATAGTGAGCCATATGCAAATTAACAAAAACAATAAAAAACAATAATGTAGAGTGCGAAGGATAAGTCAAATTTTAAAGAGGAAGGGAATCATTCTTTCTCTTTTACATGTATAAAATTATTATCAATATCATTGTCCAAACAGTAAAAATTATTAAATTGCGTCGAAGAATTAAAAAAAAACTAAAATATTTTATCAAAAAAACAATAAAAAATTATTATAGATATATATAAAACACGTCTCAGTTTTACTGTGCGGATCCATAGTAAAAATTACTATTAATATATGTTATCGTGAACTATGAACGAGATGTTGAGGTGGCCGAGTTGGTCCATGGCGGGCGACATTTGGCTTGGAATCCCACTCTCAGCATATTTTTATTTTTCTTGGAAATGTGATTTTTATAAACGATATGTTGAGGTAGCCGAGTTGGTCCAAGGCGCGCGACATTAAGGCTGTCTTCTGAGAGGGTTTGGGTTCGAATCCCACTCTTTGCATATTTTTATTCTAAGAGGGTTTTTATTATTTTTTGATTCATTTTTTGTCGGGGTTTTATTTTTATTAGGTTCCGTTCTAAAATTTTAATTTACGTTGGTGATAATTTTAAAATTAATATTGCTCTTTTTTTCCATTTGTTCTTTTTTTGTATGTTTTTTGTTATTTTATCTGTTATTTGGATCAGATAATTTTATGATTTTATTGTTTGCACAATAATAATGATAATTTTGGTGATTATTTTTTTATAGTTTTTTTTTGTTAAAATGTTTTGATTTTTTTATATTTTTCGGGGTAATTTAATGATTTTAATTGTTTAGGCAGTAATGTTGATAATAATTTTAAGTGTTATAGTAATGAAAATGATGGTAACATAGGGATGGATTTTCAATTTATGTTTTCATCTTTTTGTGGATAGAAAATTAACTACTTATTTTTTATTTGAATACTGCAAGTCTTCTCACAATTTATATTTTATTTTTAAATGTGATTTAAATTGAATTATAAAATGAACTAATCTTGATACAATGAATTCAATAATTCAAATATCTGAATCTTCTTGCTTTTTTAATGATGATGATAATTTTATGCTGGTTATTTCTTTAAAACCTACTAAACAGATAAATTTATATCAATTTAAAATTAATATATTTTATAGAAAATTTGCACTTCACAGTAATTCTACACAAATTTATTATTTTGATTAAATTTATATTATATAAAAAACTATATACAATTAATATTTTTTTGTGTTAAAAAAATATGGTGCCGCACGCGACAAGGCGCGGGGGCATTGGTTAGTATATTATAAGAGGGGTGAAACATTGACATACAAGGCAATACAATAAATTCCAATTATAATATAAAACGACAATGTAAAGAATTAAGGAGTGTTTGTTTAAAAACATTTAAAAAAAAAGATGATTTTTTAAAAAATTAATCTTTTTAATCTTTTTATATTATTTTCATATGATAACGTTAAAAATAATTTTAGAAAATTATTATTTTAATATATTTATAGATAAAAAATTGTTTTTAAAAACAATTTTAAACACTCTCTAAAAGTTACTACACTCGGTCTTCCTCGGAATTAACCCATGATATTTTTTTTAAAAAAAATCAGCTTTAATTTTAATTTAAACTTAAAATTTGATTTATAAACTCTATAAATCACTCGGTATAAAGTATAAGGAGTTTTTGAAATTTCTTAGAAATTGGACTCACCTAAAATTTGCCACCGTGATATTTATTTTTCTTCCGATTCAATCTTTATTAATTTAATTTCAATTCAATCTTAATTATATCCTTCTAATTACACCATTTCAGATTTATAAAACCTACACAAATAACCCTGGAGAGACTGGAAGATTTGCAAACATAAATAGAATCAACAATAAAAAAAAACATATTGTTATTGAGCATGTGGGGTCAGGGATGCAAAGAGACTGGAAGAACGAGAATGAGGAAGAGATCAAGAAGAAAAGACGGGGATATTTATACCCTCATTTTTTTAACCGAGTTTAGTTTTGTTTGAACCTGTCCAGTGTGGTCTGGCTCGTTCAATTCCAGTCATCGCAAACTGAAACCAAACTGAATTGTTTTTTTTTCAGAATTTAGTTTTGTCGGTTAAATTGGTTTTCTTTCTCGCCCATACTACAAATAAACAACTGATATGAATTGGGGGGAAAAAGAAAGAATATCCAACCGTCAATACTTATTGCACTGAAATCACCAACCTCGTCCAATTGATAACCACTGAGTAATCGACTGTTTTGGAATACTTTTTTCAGAAATGTTGTTTTTTATTTTAAAAAATTAATTTTGACCAGTTTTTAAAAATAATCTAAAAACACATTAAAACATATATATATATATAATTACAAAGGCACAGTAATAAAATCTCTCTTACGAGATTGAAGAGCATAATTTAATTTTTAACGAAACCTGACAGTAGTTAGCAATCAGCTCAACGGGAACACACGCTATAATTTTATTTAATTCTATTGAGAAATCGCAGTGAAAACTATGGATTTAATCAAAAACTACTGTCTTTCCAGAAAGTTTTGCAATGAGCATCCCACAAGCTTTATCAAGTTTCATTTTGGTCTCCTTTGCTTTCTGCATGTTTTCCAAGCAACCAAACATATATTTCTAGAAAGAGAAAAGGCAAGTCTAATTGAATCGCAGATCAAAATTAACAGGACTCAAACTCTTCAGTGTTGAAGGAGGTGGTCAATTTATAATTTGAGCACGGGCTCCACGATCAGTTAGGCCGAGATCTGGAGATGGGACCGGGTTTAATGGGCCGTAAAGAGCAGTTCAAGGAGTGGAATCAGGTTTGATGGGCCGAAAGAATCTGAATTGAAGAGACAATTAAATGTGTTTGGATTGAGGTGTGATTGAGTTGTTTCTGGTCGGATTCATGTAAAATACAACACGAAAAACATGTCTTTTTAGCTTTTAAGTAAGCTGTGGTTTGTGCTTGGAGAAGATTTTACCTAAGAAAACCCTCAACATCACCTCCCCATGTCTCAATCTTAAACACACACTTAACAGGAATAAAACGCTTATCTATAGTTTATTTTCCACTGCTTAGCTACTTGATCCGCCACTGATTATGATTGTTTTTAAGACATACAAGATATGTTGATGTTTTTTTTTATATTGAAAAAATTAAAGTGTAAATGAAAAAGAAATTATGGAATATCTAATTAAATAAATTGATAATCATTTATATAAATAAATGGAATCTGTTTTGCTAATAATAGCTAAAAGAGAAACCGCAAAAATAAGGATGAATATAGTTCACGATATTTGATCCTGAAAAATAAAATAAAATCTTTGATATGTTTGCTAAATTTATTAATTAAAATAAATAAAATATAATAGACAGAGAAACACATAAAAGTAAGTGAATGAAACTATATATATATATTGTGCAAGGATGAACATATTATAAATAACACAAATAGAAATATATAACTTCTTAAACTTGTGATCCAGGTCATTAGATCAAGAATACCACAAATAGAAAAAAAAACATGAAACCCAGGCCTAAACAAATTAAACATTTATGGATAAAACTGGAAAATCTCAATTCTTTAAAAGGATTCTAAACAAAAATATATATAATTTAAAAAATAAAGGTGGAAATTGAAATATAAAAAAAAATACTTGGAACCAAAAATCTTTGTTTTGAGGGTTAAATTGAAAATAAAAATTACTTAAACAAGAAGAAAACTAATCAAAAGAACAAGGGATGAATTTTAAACAAAATAAAATAAACTTTGAATGAAGTATGAAAATGAAAACCAATAAAATTGGTTGGAAAAAATAATATAGGACACATTTTAATTGAAGAGTTAAATTAAAGACAAACAAAACATTTCTAAAAATTGTCAAGAATAAAAACAATAAATTAAAAGAGTAATGATTGAAATATCAAAAATAAAGAGGAAAATATGAACTTTTCCAAACAGTAAATAGAGAATACGAAGAGAAACAAACTACAAGCAACAATCCCACTTATCATTTGTCACCACACATTCTACCAAGAGAAATAGAACATGATTGTACTTCCAACAACATGAGGAAAAAAAATATGCACCAAGATTTGCGGCATGAGACATTCAAGTGGCATCAGTGTCATTAATTTGATGGTGCGTCACAAGCACGCGCGAATAAAGTTTTTAAATAAAAAATAATTTCTCAACATAGAAACATCAAAATACCCTTCATGAATATGAAAATCACAACAACAAAAAATAACCATTTGAAATGACAAAAACTAAGCACATGCCTTGTTTTTTCCCTAGGTAGGACAAAAATATTGTTGGTCAATAGTTACAAATATAGTTAACTTCGAGGGTAAATGATTTATTGCATGGTTTTAAAAATTAAAAAATATAACAATATCTTTTAATAATCTTTTTCATAACTAATTGACCATTGAAAATAGAAAATTACCGTCGATACCAAGGTTCTTATCTTTTCCCTACAGGAATAAAGTAAAAATATTACCATAGCAATCCGTAGTAACATGTATCTAACACTACAACGAAACACCCATGCACTGCATGTTTTGTTAATTACTCCCATGGAGAATCCAATTCATATTTGCAAAATTCACAACATGAGAATTGTTATTTAGTCCCTATAATTATAGTGAAATAAATGAGAATTATTTAATCCTGCTAATTTAAACAATCTTTATTAACCCTCTGAAATCTCAATTATATTTACATGTACAATTTATTTTTTCCCATAAAATATTCAAAATCTTATCACAAAATCATAAGAACTACAGGAACTGAATTTACAATTTACTCAAACAATCGAAAGGAATGGTCAAAATGGCCAAACCCCAATGAACAGGTGGAACCAACGATTAGTGCATCCAGTAAGAACCATGAGAATTCATTGAGATGGTAAGGTTGTCATATCTTGCACTCCAATGAAAAATCTCGCTGGATTTTTTTTTATCTATTTAACACGTTTATTATTACTGTAAGATTTAAAAAAAAATAAAAAATATTTTTTCAAAAAATACTTAAAAATAATAATCATACTTCTAGTTGGCAAGTAAGACGTCACCGTACAAGAAAAAAACAAATGAAGGGTGGACATTTACAGGCGCATCTGTATATGGTCCTCCAAGTTGTGGGGTTTGTCCCTACCTGCATCAACCACAGGACAGTGAATACACTGCCGATTTGTAACAAGAAAGTCAGGCTGTTTGTGTGGTTTTGATTTTTATTTTAAAAATCATATTTAAATTATTATTTTTAAAATTATTATATCCAAATAATGTGAAAATATAAAAATATAATTAGAAATAAATTTTTAAATTTTTTTCAAAACCAATTTCAAAACATATCAGGAAACAGGCTGTCAGTGCTAATAAATATTTTTTAAGAAAAGTAAAGACTTTCAGCTATGAATATGATTTTAAAAAATTATAATTTTTAAAATATAATATATAAAAAGATTGTTGAATTAGTTTTCAAATATTATTAGATATTTGAAAATCATAACCAGATCTATGAATCATAGAGACAAGATAATTCCCGCGGCCAGACTTCTACACGTCCTCCCTCTAAAGTCTGTCACGTGTAAAATTGGTTCGCAACTCGAAAACCATCCACAGCCATTAAATTTCGAAACGCCCACCCCACCATTTTTTTTTTATTAGAGGGAACCATCATCTGGAAAGTGTATTTTATAGGGTCTAGAAAACAGATAAAACCCCGACTGTCCCAAGCTCTTACAGAACAAGAGTGATGCTTTGACACATTATTAAGGCGAGCAGCAGCTCGAAGCTGGCTTTTAAAATATCAAGAGCGAAGTCGTTGCGGCGAAGTCGTTGCGGCGACCCTACCCCGGGGACCACCCCACCATCCTCTCTGTCGTCTTCATGCCCCTGTAAAATTTACACTTCCCCGGTGTTCATTATTCTATTAGTAAGCTTGTACTGTCACCGTAGTGGAAGTGGTGTAGGTGACAATAATTGATGCTATTTTTTAGATTTATGATAATAATTATTTTTTTTAATTTAGAATATACTAAAATATAGTTTTTTGTATTTTAAAATTTTATTTTTTAATATCAATATGTAAAATTATTTTAAAATATCAAAAAACTTAATTCAAAACAAAATAAATTATTCATTTTAAAAATATTTTGAAACAATAAAAACAAACATGTTTTTAATAAATTCACCATGTCTCCATTGTCGGCACGAATAGCAAGAGTTGATAGAAATTTGCTTTAAAAGTAAGATCAGGACTTCCAGAAAAATTATAATTTATTTTAGAAAAAAATATATATGAATAAAATAATAGCTTTACAAAATTCTTGATTGACAGTATATAAATTCAAGAACCCTCAATCCTTCATTGAAAAAAATATAGGATTTTCTTTTATTATGAAAAGTTGAAGACTTAAAATGAGATTTTTTAGAGAAGAATCTGAATTAAGTGAGTTTTTTTTTGTTAAAACCGCATTTGTTCTTAGTCATCTCGGCATACACATAGATTTTACATGGTTTGAAATCGTGTTTTAAAAATATTTTTTTATTTAATTTTTTACTTTATATTAAATGTTTTTAGTATTTTTAGAACATGTGCTAAAATTCAAAATTATTTTTATAAAATAAAAAAATATTATTATGATATATTTATAAACAAAAATACTTTTAAAAACAAATTATAAAGAAGTAAACACTTAGTTCTTGGCCCATAAAAAATAATTTTTATCGGCTAACGAACACACAATCTAAACAATAAACTTCATCTTCCAAAAATAAATTATTTTCTAAGTAAAAAATGTTTGGGATTTTAGGCAAAAACTAACATGTTTTTATTTTTTCTATGATAATTAATTAAAGCAAAACGGTGGAAATTACAAAAATCAATTATGCATTAAGTTTCTGTTAAAAAACATTGATATATATATATATATATATATATATATATGTATGTAAAGGAAATATGTCTAGAACCACCTGCCAATTCCAATCCCAACTCACTCAGTCCTTGGCCTTGTCGTATCAGGAACTCTAAAAATTTCCCAGGCCACCGATTCCGTCAATTTTCTCTTTCAGTTTATAATGTATGTAAAGGAGATGTGCTTGGAAAGGTTTGAATCTCTGGGAAGCTGGGTTAACAGAACTTACCATAAGAAGAAGGAGAAGAGGTGGATGACTACCTGCACGTTTTCACATGTCTTTCTTGCCCTGAACAATTCGGGACATAAAGGCCATAAATAGGCTAACTTTTAGAGCTATCGAACAACAACCCAGCAATTAAATTGTTGGTGATGTCATTGTATTTAGGGGATCTCGATGTGTTTGTTTGTGATTGTTGACATGGGATGGCTGGGTTTAGATTCTAGATTTGGATCCTGTTTGCTGGAACTGTCTTTTTATCCTCCATTTATTCATCTTCTTATGATGAGCGAAAACAACAGCAGATCCCAACAAATATGCGCTGTGTTTGGGTTTTGTTTTGGATATAAGTAATTTGCAGCGAGTTAGGCTTGCGGGTTTGGTGAAGAATTGCTAAAATTAATTGGTTTGCTATCTTAAAGTTATGTCCCCTGGGGGTGCTCTAATTGAATGGGTCTTTTTTTTTTCCCTTTCTATATTGAATTTATGGGTTTGGTGAAGAATTGCTAAGTTAATCGTTTAGCTAAACTGGTTTAGGTGATATATATATATATATATATATATATATGTTCAATTTTATTTTAGTTTGATTTTGAATATGTTTATATGCTTGCTAGCTACTTTCTTTGCAAAATATTATTTTAATATATTTTTAAATAAAAAATAATCGCAACCACAAGATTAAATTTATTTGATTTTTAAAAAACAAATAGGATCATCCATGATTTTTTATAACGGGTTGAACAATATCAACTGCACAATATGTACTCCATGTATTTATATTTTTAAATTAATATTTATTATCCTGATTATGATAGAAGATTAATTAGATTGAGAAGATCAACTGGTCTTGAATTCAAAGATCTTTAATCCCGGTGTCAATATCTACTGCAAGAATATTTTTTTTTTTATGTTATATATTAAAAATAAATAATAATTTTAAAATAAATAATCAATATCACAATTCGAAATACTACTAAATTTCATGCCATGAAAAACATGCCAGTCATGAAACTACTGAAGCGCAGGCCATAGTCATAAATTGCCTATAATTTGCTCTGATCAACTAGCTGTCAAATATTACCAAAAAAATAATAATCTGTCAGACTTCAGAGGCGCACAGGTTCACATCACCCCTTTACCACAAAAGACAAACTAGCTGCGAGCAGGGGTTCATTTAATGAATTAGCAAGTATATATTTTTTGGTTTATTTTATTATATACAAGTATTCATTTTTTTAACTCATTGTTATATATATATACTATATATATACTAACAATATTTTTATCTCACCAGAATGAATCTTTAATGAATTAACAAGTCAAATAGAAAATAATTAAGACTTTTCACCCACCATGTACGAAGCCACTGTTTCCCCCGTTGCTTGCATCACCCAATGCCTATGCATGCCAACTTAAAGCCTTGAAAGTCCCATGACAAAGAAGCGAAAAAAGAAAATAAAAGAAAACAAAACAAAAATGCATAAAACAGTTCCATCAATAATTTTCACAGCTTTATTTCTGCTAGGACACCCGTGGTGTACAAAAGAATTCGCAGGCCGTGGTGTACTGTAAGCTAATTATGATCAGCTAACATGGAATCGAAGTCCCTTGATGTCATATCACCTGATGAATCACATGATGGCAGGGAGGACAATTCTTTGTTGTATAGATATGGACCTGACAGGTTTTTCAGATTAAATGGAAAATTAATCCTGCATCAAAACGCGTCATTAATTAATTAATATAGGCCTTAATCATTTTCCAAATGGTGGAAGAAAAATGATATGCGCCAGCCGTGGTGGTACTACCTGCACGTATTGATCAGAGCTTATGTGACATGCACGCGTGATTAAATTGTGTTAATAATTTTATAATTTGAAAATTATTATTTTGCACTGTGTTAGTGTATTGGTCTTCGAAAACCACGTGAGAAGGCAAGCGCGTCGGGCTGTGGAGCCAAAACGGGGTATAGAGGTAGCTGACAACCTTCCCATAAAAGACAATCAGAAATGGCGTGGAAATTCCAAAACTAAAACACAAAGTTGTGAAAAAAGCCAACCAGTAATGCATCAAGGCTGAAAGTAATTTTGCTGCGGTTTAAAATAAATAATGAAGTATTTAGTTAAAATTATAATTGAATTTGAAGTTAATGAAAAAAAATTCAAATATCTGGTTAAAACTATGTTATTAATATTTTTTTAACTTGTGAAATTATTTTAATATATATATATATATATTGTTTTTAAATTTTTTAATAATTATAATAATAAAATATAATTAATAATTCAATTAAAAATATATATTTTATATTAATATACATATATTATGTAAACATTATTTATATTTTAATTAATTTTTAGATTATTTTATTTTTATAAATTTATTTTTATATTGATAAACATATGTTATGTAAATATTATTTATATTTTAATTAATTTTATATTATTTTAATATTAAAAATATATTTTTATATTAATAAACATACATTATATAAACATTATTTATATTTTAATTAATTTTAAAAAATATAATAAATAATAAACTAAGAAATACTACCCCCACCCCCAGCCCCTAGTTTAACGTGATAGTTGCTTTTCATGCAAGTATGCAACCAAGGTTTACTCATTTTTAGACATTGGCCCACAACTTTTTTTTGCCACTTTTTAGCCATGACCAAACATCCAACCGTTTTTCCCAATCTCCGGTGATCATACTCCCAAACACCTTCCAAATCTTCCTGAAAAAACGCGTTATACACTTCAAGAACTTTAATTGAAATGAATTGAGATTTTTTTAAAAAATATTTTTTATTTAAAAACATATTAAAATAATTTATTTTCTAAAATTTACATTTAACATCAAAATAATAAAAAATCTAATTAAAAAAATCAATTTTAATAATAAAAAAAAAGATTTAACCTTAATTCAACCATACACATGAAATTGTTTTTAAAATCAATCAGCACAGTGGCAACCACCTCATCTGGTACTGTGAGGCCAAGATCAAACGAAAGCAATTGAAACCAGCTCCTAGTTAAGGGGAAAACGACCGAAGAGAAACGCAATGTTTGTCTGATTACAACCTGCTACCTACTAACCCGTCCCGTCCAAGAACACGAAATTTCCGTCCAGAGACAAAAAGCGACGGCGGAGATGATCGAAACAAATACATGCATTAAATGCACACTGATGGGGCTGATTGAATTGACGAAAAAACCCACCAATAACAGCTTCTACGCTGGATAAAAAATGGAAGGTTGACAACATTTTGGAGTGCTTACTCTTTTTTTTAAAAGATAAAATTTTTTTGTTTATAAATATATTAAAATATTTTTTAAAAATTATTTTTAATATGGTATGTCAAAATATTTTAAAATATATTTAAAAACAAAAACAAAAACAAAAACAACAAATAGCTTTTAATTTAAATAAAACACGTCGATGTTTTACTGTATCCCGGGACATAAATTATTTTGGATTTTGAATATTGTAATTATCATTTTGTCTTTCCATCCATAAAAGTTAACTCTCGGTACCGGAGGTATTTTAGACTTTTCCACTACACATGTGTTTCGTTTGTGGATTGTTTGAGGGTGTTGTATTTTTTTTGTTTTAATTTGAACAATAAAACTAGATATTTGCCCTTGAAAGCAGACAAAAAATGAAGTCTTGGCAAGGGTATTCTAGGTATTTTCATATGAATGTGAACAATAACTAACAAATTTACCCTCGGGTGGACAAAAAAACAAAGCTTGAGGTGAGGGTAGTTTTGGTTACTCACGTTTGATGAACAATTACACTACTTAAATGTCATCGGAAATGAAATAAAAAAGGGTTGGCGCTGGGGCAAGATGATATATTTATACTTGGAGTTTTTGTTAATGTTGTTGGCACTAGGGGCATTTTGGTAATTGCATTTCTTTTAGAATAATTGCAGACGCGTCTACCTAACACGCTAACAATTTTCTCTTGTACATGTCATCCAGGCGACGCATGAGGTGTCAAACGGCGGTTGAAAATGTCCAGTTGTGGTGTTTTCGGATGCTACGCCATGTTCTCTTCCACGAGGTGGCGCAAGTGTCGATGGACGCGTAAACAAAGGATTGCAGGTGGTTGGTTTTTCTTTTTTAACTTTTCTCTCTCTCATGCACCCGTAAAATACATAAAAGTCATCTTTGTTTATGGGTGTTTCATTTCAGTCCCTGTTTTTTATGATATTAAAGTTTTATACATTTCCTTTGTTTATGATATTAATAAAGATTTAGAGTTTTCTCGTACATAATGTGTTCTTACTTTGCATCCTTTTTTTTTATACTTGTTTATCCCGCTTGTGTTACAATATAGAAAGTGTGGGAAAATCTCTACGGTGAGGGACAATACTTAGTTGTATAAGTAAACACAAGTGAAAAGGGATGAAAACATTGAGTCTAGAAAGGACTAGAATGCCACACAAAAACTGAATTTGGACAAAAAAAAATTAACCCCTTGACAGTAATTATATTTGTTAGAAATAGAAAATGAACAGGTTCCATCATATTTTTGTGTGTAGAGAATTGTTATGAATACAACCACAGGATTCCGAGAAAGGTTAAATCAAGCTGGGGCACGGACACTAATTAAAAGTAAAGACGTTGAGATACGAAACCATTGACAGTGATCTTCTTCTGTGTCGTCGCAGACCACAGAAGTCTATAACATGAAGAAATTGAGTGGCACTAAACCGGTACCATTTCGTACTCTTTTGTTGCCACACTAAACCGCAACCTGTAACTAGTCTTCCTTCAGAGATGACACCAAATATGACAGCACTGCATAATTCTTCACGTGAGTGTTTAGCTTCCTGGCGAGTGAACAATCAAGAAAATCCAGTGTAGCGAGCCCGTTTACCAGGCAATGTATAACAACACTTAATTTCTAGTAATTTAATATAATAATCAGAATACTGATTACGATAAGTTCTTTATTCAGTCCCAAAAAACAAATTTATTCTTCTCAAGAACAATGATATTCCCGTCTTCCGAGCAGTGTGATGTGATGGTTTTGTTTTGGAGCACCTGGAATCTCTTATGTAAATCTAGTAACACAAAATTGCTGGGATATATTACATTTGCGTTGTGATTATCGCGAGGTGATTCGTCCCTCAATCTCTCGATCGCAAGGAATTTGCCATCTATGCGGGAGTATTGTTAATCAATCCCTCTGCAGTGCATATCAGAACATGACAAGCTGATGCAAACCTGGTTAATGAACTCAGCCATGTTAAATATTTAATATCTTTTGTTTTCTTAAAATTTATTTTTATCTTTAGCCTATAAAATAATTTGAAATATTAAAGAATAGATTATTTAAAGTGAAAAAAAAAACTAAATCACGGGAACAAGCTCTAAATTGCTCGAGAATTAAAACAAGAAAAAGAAACTGGCCCGAGAAACCAAACGAGACTCTAGTTCTATCGAAACTGAAAGTTTCTCTTACGTGAATTGTTTTTTTTTGGCAATATTCTGCTTTTAGTATGCGGAAAGTTTGTGTAGTAGGATGAACTCCTACTTGTCTCTTTCTGTATCAATGAAATCTTTCTTCATCCGGGGAAAAAAACCCTAACTAAACATCCACCAATTAAGTAGTCAGCGAATATCTTCACTGGCATGGAAGGGGCAACGACCTAAATCTCAGCCAGCAATATATAAAATACCAGAAACAATCTCAATTCGATGAAAAGAAGGCGTGTAATTAAATAGTTGAAGTCGCAATTATTGGGGCAACTTCAATTTATTACAGCAAACTGATTGCTAGAGCTTGTGAATTGGCTGTTTTAACTCCACACCCCAGACGAAAAAATTACTATAAAGTTCATCTATGTGGGAATATTAAGCCGACAAATTTAAAAATATAAGAAGATTTAATACTTGCATAGATGGTATGCACACTAATGAAGACACGCCATGAACTGGGGTAGACCCTCTCCATCCTGTTGCCACGTTGAGCTATCACTTGCAACAGCACTCCATCCACAAGAATTCCAACAGCACCCACTGTCACTCATCAACAATTCCGGCAATTCTATCTCGCCCCAGAAATCATCGCCGGCAACTTCTCCGTCAACACTGTTGTCACTATTTGTCTCGGTGCTCTTTTTCCTTGGAACCAGCACTGAATGAGCTGCCTTCGCTGCCGCTGCTTGAATGTCCCTGGCCGTACACGTGGACGGTCTGGGCAAATCATCCACTTCGTCGGGAAAATTAAGCTGCGCTTTACGGCCTTTAAGGCAATATGCTGCCACATCATACGCCTTGGCTGCCATTTCTGGGACAGGAAACGAGCCTAGCCAGATACGTGATTTCTTGCGTGGCTCTCTAATTTCAGACACCCATTTCCCCCACCTCCGTTTTCGGACACCGCGATAGGCAGGGTTTCGAGTGCCGCTGCTCCGTTGAGCTTCAGGGTTGTGGTGGGCTAGGGCGGTGGCTGCCTCTGGAGAGTTTGTGATCGGGTCATCTTCTGTGTATGGTGGTTGCTCCATTTACATTAAACTCGTGGCTGAGTATGTCGTGGTATTATTGATATTTATATTTGCAGTAGACGTTACAAGACAAAAGCAATTAGTTCAATTACTTAAATAGCCTTGCTAAAAAAAAGCTAGTTTTATCTATCATATAAATAAACCTACAACTGGACAAAACATATCTCCCCGCCCAGGTTTTAGGTCCACTTATCAATCTAAAATCTTTAAATCAAAGTACTTTTTAATATAATGGGTCTAATGAATAAAAGATAGATGGTAGAGTGGATAAATATAATTGGTTGTAATACTAGATCCTTACAAGAAGGTGAGGTGGAGTGTAATTTGTGTTTTTTCTTAATGTTGAATTAGCCGAGTTTAAATTGAATTTAATTAAATTAGTCAGGGTTTAGTACATCAAATCTTGTATAAGTATAGCTAGATACTTCATCTAAATTAATTTTTCAAATCATAATTAACACAATAAATCTAGTAGATTTTAATAGCTATAATATTTACCGGCATCGAAAACAAAGCATTACCTTTTTACGTAATATATGTCACTGCTCATAGCTTGTGGCCGGCCTTGTATGAGTTGGGGAAAGTTCACGTAAAGAACGGTGGCACGGGATGTTGGTGACAGCGCTTCTCTTTTTTTCCACGTTCTTTCTGGTGTGATTTTTTGCATGATATTTGGTGTGTGTAATTATGGTATTAAAATATGATTGGGACGTGAGCCCACAGGTTACCTCTTTGACAAGGACGAATCGTATGTCATTGAGAAAAGCTCTTTTAAGTAAATGTATATTTAGTTTATCAGGTTAAAACTTAACTATTTTGAAATCTAAAAAATATATAAAATAAACTTCCTAGAAATTAAATAAATAAATTGGTTTTTATAAAAAAAAATTAAGATCTTGGTCATTTCCTTAAGAATAATGACAAACATGTTGTGATACCATTTCTGATTTTTTTAAAAAATTATGATACATAATTGAATTTTTATTTTATAAAGATATGTATGGAAATCTTTAGAACGTGGTTGTATACACAGAAATAAAATTATTTCTTGAAATGAGATTTTTTTTTATTTGATTTTTTGAAATATAAGAGAAATATAGAGTTAGTATCTTACAGAGTAAATTTATAATTTGATATTAAGCAAAACTAATTGAAAAATACTCAAGGAACCCATAAATAATTCAAAATGGTCCCTCGATTTTTTTTAATTTTTTAGAAGTTATGCAAGGCCTGTTTTGCAAAAATACAAAAATAAGAAAATAAATATTGTTGGAAAATCAATAAGATATGTTTGCCGAACAAGTACTTAACTAAAGCTAGAGGCTTGAAAATTGTTTTAAAATAGTATTTGACAAACACATCTTAATATTTTTTTTTCTTTTAGAGTTTTAAGTCAACCATTGCCTTAGCATAAGTGGACTCAGTCCAATCAAGTGGGTTGGGATTTTGGCATTAAAAAACCCAACCTACGATCATAATCCAAAATAAAATTAAAAAATTATTCAATAACATGAATAATACTCATATGAAACCATAAACTAAAATTCAAAATCAGACTGGTCACGTCAAACTGAAGATACAAAAACATGTGTCATCAAAAGTGACCATCGATTTCTTTCTTTTGTCGCTGAAAATACCCTTGTATTAAAATAACATGGACAAGGTATTGTTTATCCTCTTTTCAATAACATTTCTTTATTCTATACATGGTTTATATTAGTTTCAATAATATCACCTTTTTATTTATATCCAAAATGAAAAACTTATAGGTTTATATGAACAAAAATATGATGCAATTAATTGGAAAATGCCATTGAAAACACACAAAAGAACCAGGTTATATGTTGTCAAAAGATGGTAGGAAAACATAGGTTTAAACGAGGGACTAAAATCTTTTCTGCTGCTGCCATAATTATCACATTAATTAACTATTATTTTAAAAAAATAAAAAAATGAGGATTTTACTGTGTCTCTCTCACAAAATATTATTCACTTGAATGGATAATATATATTTTTTGCTCTTTTTTATTCTTCAAATTTTTTTCTCAATCTCAATTACATCCTTTAGCATTAGATTTAAGTGTTGAACTTTATAAGTTTATCAATTTAATTTTTTATAATATTATTCTAATCTTAAGATTCGGTTTGCTAGTTTGACTATTTTACTCCTGTTTTTTTTTCTCCAATCTTTCTTATTGATTTTTTTTTTAATTTTATTATTCAATACTAGATTAAATGAGAATCATAATTTTTTTCCCTATGAAGTTATCTCTCTATCATGACTTAGATAACGGGTTTGACATGTTTACTCGGGTTAATACAAATTATTTTTTAATTGTTTTTTTCAATTTCCATTACATTCTTCAATATTAGATTTATTAGGAATTGAAATTTATAATTTATTTCAATTTGATTTATGCTGGGTTATATCGATTTTGTCACCTAGATCTCAAGTTTGACAAATTAGCTTGAGTCGACTAGAGTTCTTTTTTTAAAACTTCATTCTTCAATATTAATTTAATTGAAAATCAGACTTCATAATATATTTGATTTATTTTTATAAAGTTATCATTGTTTTATAATATAATATATTACCTATATTGTCAGTATTTTTTTAATAAAATAAGGTCCTGGATATCTATTTCAAGTTAACATTCATTTTAATTTTTTCTTTGTTAGTAAAATTATTAGCAACGGTTACAAAAATATTTTTTAAGCAAGGCTGCTACCTCCAGTCCCCCGTCTAATTAATATGACCGTTTTATTTTCCGATCCGTGATGCAGTTTTTAGAAGCAAGGAAGTAACAGTGGTTACCGTTTCGCTCGACAAAAATTCCTTACGTGTACATACTATGCTAATAAATTTGAGTGGTCATAAAAAAAAATATATCATATATGATGCATACCAAACAGCTTGAACTCCTAGGAAAAGTGATTTTCCATGCAATCATCGCAAGGAAATATCCCTGTAAAAACAATAAATAATTGGTCTTTAATGACCCAAAACGGCAGAGCTGTGAATATCAATAAAGAGCTAGCACAAGCACCCAGCAAGAGGGCCAGAGGTAGCTGTGCTCCACCTCCGATGGAAACGACAAATACCGAGTACCGACACGTTGCTTGCTGTCTTTCTCATCTGTCGGCAGAGCAATTCAATTGCTGATGATCTTGCCCAATGAATTCAGACACTGCCCATTAAAATTTGCTAATCGCATATTTTTTTAAAATATACATGTTTGTTTTAAATTTTTAAAAATGTTTATTTTATTATTTTATTTACTCTGAGTTATTTTTTATATATTTCAGTTATTTTAGTTATTTTAATGGGCTGATATTAAAAATAAAAAATATTTTTAAAAATAATATTCAACAAAATAGCAAAATAACAATACTAAATGAAATTAAAAGAGTGTCCATCCTTTGTCTCTCACCAACCGTATATAAACAGTGTGTTATCTTTCCCCAGTCGTGAATTATATCTCCCTTTTTATGCTCAACATTGAACTCGTGGGTTGTTTGATTAATAAAAATATATATACTATTAAATTCATGTTCGCTAAGTGTTTTTTAGCTCTTAAAATTTCTTAATGTATAAATCAATATATTAATTATATGATAAAAATAATTCAAAGACTCCGAATATTTACAAATATGTTTTCTTATGAATCATGAACTATCATGAACTATGAATATCAATGACTTGTTAGTAATTTATAAAATATTTACGGGTTATAAATATTCATGGATTATGAATAATGATATTTTGGTTTCTATTTCCTACAAAGAAGTGTCTTTGGCGAGTAAAAAAACATCCCATAAAATTTTCTTCAAGTTCCATCTTTCATTTTTTGTTATTTTTTCAAACTTGTTCTTTCTATTTTAGAGCTTAAGATATTAAGTATAATTTGTTTCGAATTTCTTAGATTTAGTTTATGAGTGTATTTAAACAAGATGATGTTGTTAACATCTCGAGAGATTTATTCAAACTAGTATTTTATATCAAGTGAAGAGTAATTTTTCATAACCCCTGTTTTGACGTCTCAATTTTTCTGTGATTTCAAAAATTATATTTACAGCCCAATTTAATTTTATCATGATGACAATAAAAATAAAATAAAATGTGCTTAAGGAGTGAATTGTGAAATTAAAGAGAACATGGGACTAAGAAGTGTAGAGAGTAAAATAATAAAATGAGAGATTATACAAACAAAAAAAAAATTAATGGAAGGATCAAGAAAATTAGAGATTATGTGAAAGATATCCTACACATTAAAAAGAGAAGATTTAATTAATTAGGAAATCTTGATCGAGGAAGAAATAATATAATTGCCTAACATTACCTTTTCAGTTTATTTTATCTTGTTTTGCAGGGAGTGCTAAAAAAATATAAATAGTAAATATTTAGACAAAAAATAGTGATACATATAGAGATTTCAGGAGAGACTTTTACAAAGAAAAACATAAGCAAACAATAAAAGTATACAAAGGTACAACAAAGTATAAAACAAAACCTAGCCTCCCCAAAGTAGTAGACAGCCTGGATAAATTTAGCAAATCTCTAACTTCTAAGTCATCGATCTATCATCTCTAACATGTCAGCAATGTTTTTTTTTATTTTTTTTTGTAATTTCTTTGGACAACCTTCTTGCCCTAGAGGTGCATACAAAGAAGCCTAAAAAGGCAGACTTGTCAATCTACGAGTGCACTCCCCACACTAGGATTGTTTTTTTTATGGCATTTTTCTTGGTGGAGACTTGCAAATGTCAATTTTAATCCCATATGTTGATCACCTTCTCTCTTTTAAACCCTACATTCTTTGTATCGTCTGGGATCTCCTGTCAAACAAAAATGGAAAAATAATTTTAAGCAATTATATTGTTTCTTTCTTGACCATGGATTCCTAATGTGTAGGATCTATTTCATATAATTTTCATTTTTTTCTCGATCCTCCTATTTATTTTTATTTTTGTCTTTTACATAATCTTCCATATTGTTATTTGAGTTGAGTAAGTAGCAGAAGCAATAGGCGTCAGTGAATAAAAAATAATACACGATTAATATATAAATTGCACACTCTTGATTGCAGAACAATTTCTCTCAACAAATTGTGCAATAGTTTAATTTCATGCTCTACAGAAAATTATCGTCTTAACAAAAATTATCAAACAAAACATCATGAACGCAGAAGAAAACTGTCCCTTCACCTTCTCTACTCAATTTGTCGTGCTAGGAATTTGAAGACTCGATGGACCTTGCATTCTCTACATTTCTATTTTTGAGTCACTTCATCCTCTTCAGAATCATCATCAATATAAATTATTGGAATTGGATTCGGCGTTGTTTTTTGAGCAGCACCATTAACAGTTACTGGAACGCAAGTTTCTTTGACTTCGCTTTCTCCTCTTTCCCTTCTTCTCCCTCGCCACGGCCCGAACCCAGAATAATAGTAAAACTGATTTGCATTTGAACTCGAACAGTACCCTTTATTTGTAGTCCTTGTTTGGCCCTTAAGTGCCCTAGTTACAGGTTTCCTGATAAAGTGTTCTGCAACACCAAGGCAAGAACCACTACTTCTCTTGTGAGGTTTTATTTTGTTCAAGTGATGGTCGCATATTGATCGTGATTCTTTGCACTCATTCATTTTGAGCTCGTTCTTATCTCCTTTCATTTCTTCATTAGTGCTGAGCCTTTTTTTCTCCGGGCTTCTCTCCATGTTATAAATAGTTGTTAGTAATTATATATCTATACGATATTAACATCATTTAAAAACCACCAACTTTCCAACAATATTTCTTATGAATTAAAAAAGAAGAAGTAGTGCTTAATAAACACTTGAGAAATAACAGTGCCATGTAAAAAAAAAAAACATTTAAAATATGTATATAAATTAAATTACCATTGAACGGCGCCAATAGATGATCTCCCGAAGCTTTCCTTCCCAGTAAACCAATGATCATCTCCTTCTCCAAACTAAAAAAAGTATATATAAAACCAAAACACCATTAAGTAGCGAACCAAAGAGTGATAGAATAAATTGAGAAAGGTGCATTAACCTAATCTGCCATTTACAGGCCAATACACAACAAAACCAAGAAAGAAAATGGGCTTAATGAAACAAGACAGCGGCATCCTTCAAAACCCTAGAAAGATATACGTGGAGAAAAATGTAGGTGTAGAAATGATTAATTGATGGATAGAGTATTGAAGAAAACTTAAAACAAGCTAAAAATGTTGATAGACTGGGAGAGAACTCAAATAACCTGATGAAAAGAAGGCGAACAAATCTCTTTAGAGAGTGGAATCACGTCCCACGGTGACTGGTTTAGTTGGCAAATGGTTTTTGGCACGGCTTGGCGGGGTCCCAGAGTACTTTGAAGTAACATGAGTGGAGAGAACTTCCCATTCTTACGAATCCTCATATCAAAGAGAGCAACAGAGAAGACAGATAGGGTTCTCTTTACTATTCTGCAGATTTCTTTTTTCTTAATAAACTTGCTATATCCTGTCACCTTGGTTTGGTATTATGTTTGGACGGTTTTAAATCCAATCTACAACTCATATTTTGTCCAAGTTCAGACAATAATATCACACGTTTGCTATAATCTTATTGTCACTCACTTACATTCCATATAAAATCAGGTAGTTCAAAATTCTTTCCTATTGCAAATTAAATGCAGATCTTAAGTTTTCTAAATCTTTTTAATGAAGGGGAAAGGGTTTTTAGATAGTAGGATAGTCTAATGTCACAACCTCTTGCACAAAATGCAAGAGAACTCGTATCACCTGGCCACAAAATTGTTGACAGAGGCAAGGGCTTCTTGAATATGGTAAGCAATGTTTTGCTCATAAAATATACCTGATGATTTTCTTAAAGAAGTCAATTATATATAAATACCTTTTATGAATTTCATTTCAACTTCGAAAATTTTTATTTTTTGGTGATTCAAGGACGTCCCACTTAGTATCTCCAAACATAAAGATATATAATGCTCGTAAGAAAAATTCTATTTATTTAATAATGGAATTCAACTAAAATCACAATTTAAGTATTTGAATTGAATATTTGGTAAATTATATGTGTATTTCAATAAAAAGGGTTCGAGAGTGAAATAATGCCCCGTTATATATTTAGATTGCCATGAAGAAATGCACTGGAGATGTCTAACAATTTTCATATCCACCCTTTAGAAATTGCAAGAGCTAATAAGGTTCTATTCATGGTGGCTTTAATAATCCGGTTGAAAATAGTTCATTGATCGATTCCTTCTTGTTGGGTACAAGTTCTTACCACTAACCTCATTTTACATCTTTCCACTTCCCTATACACCTTGTCTTTTACGCTTGAATAACTATTTGGTGGCTACAATATTAGCATTGGGTGGTTTGGGAAACTAAAATCCATATGTTATGAGAAATTAATGTTGTAAACTTAGTTGTCATTATAGCTTTTCACTCTTTTTACTATATTTTTTAAGTGTACTAACTTAATTCCAGACTTGTCACAGATGCTAGTAGGAAATAAAACCTCGATCGAAGTAATCAGGTGTGCTCTCACTTATTTTGAAGTCATGGACTCGACCTGTGATGATAAATGATGTAAAGTTGTTTGAGGACCTTCCATGGGAATTTCCACTTGGTTGGTGTTTCCTATGGCATTTAAATTTTTAAAACTTGTCCATTCTATCATTTTTCTAATTGATTTTTTCAATTATAATTAAGGAATTGAAATAGGGTTATTAGTTGAGGACTCAATAAAAGTAGTGTATTTAGATGGTGAAGTTTTAGAATGAATACCTGAAAAGGGATTGTAGATATTTAAAATTGTAGCCCAGAACGTCAAAAACTTACATGGGCCTAGCATATTAGTTGGGCTGGGCGGCCCAACCGAATTGCTCTGTAACTTCTTTTTATATATATATAAATATCGTCAGTTTGGCATCGGAATCCATGTACACATGGATCCTCTCGCGTCGACTTGATTTCGTTTAGGTTGCAACCTTGATAGCATAATTGAGGTTTTTAAGAATTAAGTAATTGCACGCGCTACCTGATCACCGGTCATCGATGCTTCGATGCTTGAACCCTCAGAGGTGAGAATAGTGAGAGTTGTTTCCTTGCTAATAAAGATAACGAGGGTGCATGAATTTCAAAAAAAAATATAAACCTTCTTCAGCCAAGTCTTTTTTCTTTTTTTTTCTCAAGATAATTGGTGTTTCATGTTTCGATTTTGTAGTCGACGAGATTATATTTGTGAAGGAAAAGATGGCATACGCGGAAATCATGTCGCCAAACAATTTGGCCATTGATGTATTTGATTGCGACGGTGGAACCGCGTTGCCACTGTCGGGAATCAAACGGATGTTTCAGAATTCAACGATTGGATGGTGGGTAGACCGACCGAGGCTAGCGGAGCTTGATGCTTTGACTTTTCCTTGTGGGTCCTGAAAAATTAAACCCTCCACTGCTTCGTGTCATCTCGTCTGATGATTTGGGATAGCATGATAAAATTAAAAAATATACATCTTGTATATAAACGTTAAGAAAGCAATTCATATTGTAAATAATTAAGTTTGAAAATAGAGTGTGTGAGTATTTATACCAAAGTAAAATACTATATGATAAAATTAAAATATCAAATAAGATATTTAAAAATACTTTAACTCTTGTTTTGTTCAATATTGTATACTGTTTTGTCAACGAGAAAACAAGTTCAAATAATTTAAAAACATGGTAATATTTTACAATAAAAAAAATGGCATGAAACAAGTCGCCAATACATGGTTTTACTTAACATTGAATTTTATGCTAGACATAATCATCCAATCTTATTCTATATCATCCGGATTATTTGACATAATCAATCACACATTATATGCTAGACTCGATTATATTTCGTTCATATAAAATTCATCCAATAATTCATTTTATAGAGTTATAAGCCCTAAAATCGTTGGGCATCATTGATAGATAAACTTTATATCCTTTTTGTACATAGAAAAACCTTGGTCAACTCAAGATATCTCTAAAAAAATGGATTCACGTTTCTTACCCTGAAATCAAGAGAACAGAAGCTTCAATCCTCCAACCACTATTATTTTTCTATATAACAAGTGACTTTTAAAATTTGTTTTCTTTGAACTAACTACTGTAGAGTTGTAAGACTAGGGTGAATGAACTTTAGATTTATCTTTTCATTTTTATATGGACATGGGACTGTATAAATCTATTCTTTCTTATCTGGTCTAAAATAAAATTATTTGTAAATTTAATTTTTATAGTACGTAGCCCAAAAAATATTTGAAATATGATATTACACCTTAAACGTGAAAGAACTGGAATTATAAACACCCTCTCATGAAATTAATTAATTATGTATGTATATATATATATATATTGGAAATGAAAGGCAAAAAAGCAACCACGTCAGGGGTGTTTGGTGTTGAGATTGAGCCTTTTTTTGTTTTTGCTAAAATTTGATGAAAAAACTTTGCTTCAGATTAGGTTTTAGTATTTTTTAAATTATTCTAATATAATTATACACACACACGGGGTCACGAACATCTGAAATCCACGGGCAGCTAATGTAAATGACCGGTAAAAAAGGAAGATAATTCCACATCATAGAGACAGGTCAAAAAAATTGACGTGGCATTGTCTGGTACAAACACACGCCAAACTCGTTACATAGCATTTATGAAAAGGAATGCATGTCACGTTCTTCTCACACAGACACTCACAAGTCACAATCCCTCCTACTTCACGATGGGTTGCGAGTCACGTGCTCTTCCCGATCCTTTTTACTTTTTTTTAGCGTTTTAGTTTAAGGGCAGACTACAAATCCGTCCCAATATATATACCCAGCAGCGTATCCGATCCTAACCTTTCCTTTCAATATCAAACCCATCCCTTATCAGTTTGTAACTATAAAATGTAAACAGTTAGACAGCTGATTTTGAGTAGCTAAACTTATCGGATTTTTAAAATTAAGTATCTAATCTTTAATTTTTTTGTACAATAAAGTGTCTAAATAAATTCATGGAGGTCATTCTTATGTCATTAACCCTAAATGTTATTGCAAACTATTTATGTCATTATTTAAAAATATATCAATATTTAATTTATATATATATATATATAAAAGAATTCATTAGATTCCACCTTTGCTCAGTTAAATTATTGAAATATAAAATTAAAACATTATATAAAAAATATAACTTCAATTAATTAAAATTTATCATGCCTTTAATAATTTCTTGTATTTTTATGATAGGAAGGGACATGTTCCGTAGAAGATAAGGTAGAAAGTAGCAATACTTCAAAGATTGGAGACTGGATTGTCAATGAGTAAATATATTGGATGCTGACTCGTAGTTTCCCCTACTCTATCGGTCCCGCTGCTCTCAATGGTTGTTTAATTGGTTTGTCGAAGGAATCGAGGGCAGATTTGATCGCGACACGTAGTCACGGGGTCCAGCATGAGTAGCACGTGGATGGCATGTACGAGAAACGTGTGTGATTTTATGAGTGGAGTGATAATCTGATAAAGACGCCAAAACGCGTGATAGGGGAGCTGTCGTCACGTGATTAATGAAAATTGAATCTGGTGGGCCCGTAGTCTTGTCATGTTTACGTTACCATTAGCACGTGGAAGACAGTAGATGGAATCCAAGCTTTTGACATGGCACGTACTAGAAAAATAGAATACTTCCATTTAGCTTTTCAAAGATTTTGATTTCGGACTATCCCAAATTAAAAAAAAATAAATGATCTGGCTTTTCAATTGAAAATGAAAAAATATTTATATATAACTGTTAGAAGAGGAGGAGGTCAAATTTATAATTTATTGAGTTACAATAGAATGTATTTCCCTCTTTATAATTTATAATTTATTGGCACGAACTGCGCCGCGCCCCCATGTCTCGAGAACTATGAATGAAAACAAATTTGTATCCATTTATTAGAGAGCTTTATGTTAGAAAAGAAGTTAGATATGATGAGCTGTGATTAACAAAGTCCAAGGATACTTAAATTTTTAATACGATACATTTTAGGATTAACTTTAACGATATGATCAATTAATACTTTTTAATATACTGGCATGAAAATAAAATATTTAATTCTATATATTTTTATAATATAAAACACTTTAAAAAGTTTTTTTTTTCCAGTTAACTAGTGAGTGTATCTAACCACGAACCATTAAATTTTATGCTCGTGTGAAATATACAAGGCAGAGAATAAAGGAAACGGACATCTCATTAATTTTGACGTGCATGGATGCATGGCTCCAAAGTGTTGATGGTTTAGTGTGTGCAGTTTTATCATCAGAGATTGGCGTGGTCGAAGAAGTTCAGTGACCATTTTGTTTTTTTAAATAATGAGTCCCCCCATCACAGTCTTCAATAATTTAATCTCTGCACAACATGTCCAGTTTGGATCGTTCCGTAATTTCACAAAAGAACATGATTGAGTGGCTGTTGTGAGACTCGTGCGTTACAGGTTTGTTCTTGTCTGCAGTGTCGCCAATAAAAGGAAATGGAGGTCGGCAATTAGAAAGAACTCTATGTGGCTGTCGTTTGAAGGTAATTTTTTAAATTGTTTTTTTTTTTAAATTTTGATATCAATACTCAAAATAATTTTAAAACACCAAAAAAAATTAATCTAAAATTAAAAAAAAACAATTTTTTAAATACAATGCAAAAGAGTGACTTTACCAATCAATTCTCTGAGCTATGTCGAGCCCTTGAATACATTTTTTTTAAATAAATATTAATAGAATTAATTTTTTTGTCATTATTATTAATTCCAATCAAGTGATTTGATTTTAAGATTTTCTAACCCGGATTCATGTTTAACTCATGTTTTTAATTAAACCATGTAAGAATTGATCCAAAATAAATCAATAAATTTAATGAGTCTATAAATAATTTAGGTGACTAAATTAAAAACATTATATTATAATATAGGTCTTATGAATAAATTCGTCAAACTCATCAATTAGGTAACCCAAGTTAAAATTTCAGTACTCTATGTTTCAACTCAACCCTCTCTTCTAAAAAAATATGAAATTGGGTGCTTAAAAAACTTGATTGTACAAAGAAAAAGTTTTAGACCAAAATAAAAATTTGTTAAAAACATTATTAAAGCGCTGACATGGATAAAAGGAAAATATATTATATTTTTTACATAAAAAACCATGAAAAAACATGGATAAAAAGAAAAAAGATTAAGGCGCTGAAATCAAAATTGTACAATATGTATGATTTCTATAGTTTAAGGAGCAAAGTACAATAATGTTTGATATCTTTTTTATTTTGGTTTTTATTTTTTTAATCTCATTATTTTGTAAGAAATCAAAATCAACTGGATTGGTCTTCAATTAAGATGAAATTACTGGAAAAAAATAAAAGAACAAATTAAAAAATAAAAATGTATACACAGTGTTGGTGAAAAGTTAAAAACTCGTGTGTTTTGGGTTTTTAGGTAATCATTGTGGTTAAAATATTGTTTGTATAAAGTTTATTTTTTCTGTTTTAATTTTTTAAAAATAGATTAAATTGATATATTAACATTTAAATATATATTTTTAAATAAAAAATATATATTATTTTAATGTATTTATAATATAAACACAGTATTAAAAACAAATATTAATCCTTACATATAATATCCAAGATTGATTGGTTATTAAATACGGTGTCGTCCTTACCAAACACATGATATTAACAACTAAGTGCTTATGAGTGTTTTGCATGAAAGATAATTATAACTAAATTAATTTGTAGTTTTGAAAAATAAATTAATTATTTTTTATATCATAAAAAATATTTAATTTTTTTTATTAATGTTGTTTATGCTCAATTAGTGATTTCTTTATTTAAAAAATGCTATCTTTCCACATCATTTCTCTCTCTCTTTTTTTCAGTTTATTAAATTGGTTTTTTTAAAAAAAATAATACAAAATTGGCAAGAAATAATAAATTATACGTGAAATTAAGAGTACAGTGATTAAATATATTGTTTTTAAATCTACAAGGGCTAATCGATCGATTGGTTTTGTGACTGAGCTATAATTACCTTCATTACTCTTAGATTTTACTCAATTTTATGGGCAATTGAGCAGTGTTGTTTTGCATAACAGACTGGATAAAATGTTAAATCCTTTGTTTTTTTTAGCTTCAAGCCTCAAACTTATATGTAAAAAAATAATCACAAATATTTTTGGTAACTTTAAAAATCAGGATTGGTGGCCAAAGCGACGCAACCTCAGCGATTGGTTCATTTCAACATAATTGTGGGCTAATAGCCTAATACTGTCGTGTGCGGATAACATGCTTTGCGTGACAGAATACTGTCCACACTCACGAGCCTCGAAAACCTGTGGTCACCGCGCACGTTTTGAATTTTACTTGTGGGCAAGCCTCGGATAAATCTCCCACTGGACATGGTTTCTTACGATAGTTTTTGATTTATGAAACTGAAAAGGGACGGGAAATAGAAGAGGTAGAATAAAATAAGATAAAGTTATATTTGATAGTTTAATTATAAACAACATGATTATTTTTATATCTTGATGGTCAAAGAGACGAATATTTTTTATATATGAATATGAATTATATATATTTTTTAAAAAATAAATAGATTTTAAAAAATCTAGACGGCATGCTAGATTATAGGGTATTTGACATTGCGTTTTCAAAAGTGTTTTTGAAAAACAAAAATAAAATAAAAAATTTATTTATTTATTTTAAATTATTTATTTTAAATTATTTATTTATTTATATTTTTAGATCATTTTTATATATTGATGATAAAAATAATTTTAAACAAATATTATTTTAATATATTTTTGAAATAAAAAAATAGTTTAAAAAATAATTGAACCATCACTGCACATGTTAACAAAAAATATATTAAACGTGAGCGACAATTTCATCTTTCAAGGTGACCTCTTAGTCATTAATAAAGTACTGGAGAGTATTTTCTTTTTCTAAATTCTAAATAGTAAAATGGATTGTTTACCCGTTAGGTTAAATAAAATTAGAACTATCAACCAAATAGTGAGTATCAACCAAAATTATTATGAAGAATTTGAAAATGGAAAATTAAAATAAAATGAAATGGAAAAACAATTCACTAATCAAATGTAAATTATACATTTTTTTTTTAAAAAAAATGATTTTTTAGTTAAAGGGCGTGGAGGGTTTCCGAAATTGAAGATATAGGATCTTGTTTATTGATCTGGTTTTCGTTTAAAAGATAAATTACGAGGTGAGCATGCTTAACCATTAGAGACCATGGCCAGATAATTATGCGATGGTCTCTCATTCTACATCATTATTTATAAAATAAACATAAAATAAATATTAATATTTCTTTATACATCTAAACATGATATGTTCCTTTACAGCTCATTGGACCATGGCAGCAAGTGAAGCAAATTCAATGAACAATTATCTATTTATTTAAAAGGGATGAGACAACTACACGGTGATTAATTAAATAGACAGTTTGTTCGCACGATGTAATGGCATCAAAATGCTAATGTTAGTGGAATAAATATAAACCTCGAGAAGTTTCCCTTTTTTTATTTTTGAAAATAAAATATCCCATGAGAAAACTATATTCAAACATCGATTGAAATCTTAGCTGCTAGGGTTAATATTTTCGGGGTTACATTCCTTGAAAGTTCAGTTTGTTTGACAGATAGTTTTGCTGTCGTATTATTTAGGGTATTCCATAAGAGGATGACGTGGAAAATAATTTTATTGTAATAGTTGGGATTCTAGTAATAGCATTAATTTTTAAGTATATTAATTATAAAATCATGATGTATTATCACTTATAACCAGCTGAATACATATTTTGGTTGATTTATAAGGAATTTAGTTAAGTAAATCAGTTCAATAATCTAATTGAAAAAAGTAAAGTTTAATGAATGGTTGGCTCGGACCAATTTTGATAACAATAAAAGAATGGATTTTAACAAAAAATGATTTGAATATATATGCTTGTACTGAGAAATAATATTTGAATTCTTTATTCTATACTTAATTTATGCGTGAAGTAATTATTTATGAAAGTTTCTCTTTAAATCATCCTCAGATCCCACTCCTCTCTTTTATGATTAAAATGCGAGGTTTCCGAGGAAACATCTCAAGCTTTAAAGATGGAGTCCTTGTTGTAGATTCATAGAACTTAAAAGAAACAAAAAGAAAAAAAAAAGGAAAAAGGAAAGGAGAAATCGAGTACCGCTACAAGTGGAAATATTCTTGGTAAAAGGCTTTCGAACTTGAATGCCGTGTTTTAGATGGCAGGAAAGATTATTTCTTATAAATATATTAAATTAATATAAATATTTTTATTTTTTTTAAAAATTTCATATTAAAATAAAAAAATCTAAAATAATAAAAATATTCTTAAAAAAAAACATAGTAGACCGCAAAGCTAATAAGAGCCGAATTCTTTGAGCTCCGTCGTAGTGATGTTTCTATAAATAGCAACCATGCGGTCTATTTAAGGACTGACATTACAAGCAGACCACTTTTTCATATTTCAGAATTATTAACTGACACGTAACGCACCCAAAAGCATTTGTTACTTGCTGTGCCAAAAAGAAAGAGGCCTGCACCATGAATTTGTGTGCGCATGTGTGAAATGTGAAAGCTGTCGTTTGAGAGATGGTGCGAGGAAAAATTGATAATCTGAAATATTGAACGTTATTTTTTTTGCCGGCCGTGTAAATATTTTTTCACAACTGCTCCTGTCGATTTTAAACTCAGTGATAAATCGTAAATATTGTTCGGATGATATTTTACTAGATATTGTTACTCGATCAGATAACTAGGGATCACAGAGACCTTCACGTATGTATTTAGTTCGTGATAAAATTGCAGGTAGTTTGATAAGAGAATAAAAACAAGTATCTAATTTATTTGAATTATTAATTATATTTTATTATTATGATTATTAAATCTACAATATTTAACAAATTGATAACAATATGAAAAACATGATAACCAAACACATAAAATTACCTTTTATTAAAACTTAAATTTAACTACAGTTTTAATCAAACATTATAATTTCATTTAATTTATGAATCACAATTAAAAATAATTTTGATGAAATTGTGTTTTTTAACATCAACGAAGATAACAACCTTAATACCAATCAAGCTTAAGTAGCGACGCTGTCAGCAATTTTCTTTCCCCCCATCTTTAATTATGGAGAGAAGTCAACAAGTTGGTGATTTATATTCCTTGATAGATTTTTTCCGGTTCCAACTTCAACTCGTTCATATCCCATGGATCTTGGGGATAATAATTACTCCTCTAGAAGTGAAGACTATTTTCATGCTCTGCATTTTTTTCAACGAGGTTACTTGAGCGACATCACTCCCTACATGGGATTGACAGTTGAAGGAGAGAGCTATCTCCATTGACACCAGATCTCAGACCTGAGGGAGGTTTGTCAAGAAGAAGAAGAAGAAGAAGAAGAAGGTATACAATGTGAGAGTGGATTCTAAAGCGAGTGTGAGAACTGATGGGGTGGCCGTCACTGTGGGAATCTAACCTTGATGAATGAAATGCGAGGAAAACAATTGTTAACGAAACTGTTGTAATAAAGGAACATGAAAAAAACGATGCTGTGTAAGAGAGGTGTTTTTTTTTTTGTTTGTAAAGAGGCACAAGGGGTGTGTGCGTGCCTACTGTTTACTGCTTTTATTAGACCAACAAACAAACTCCACAAAATCGTTGCCGACTCCTTCCAACAGTTCTTTCTCTGTTTTTATTTTCCTTTTTCAATTAAAATACTATTGAATTCTAAGTTTCTATTATTTAATCATGCATTTAACCGTGGTTACTTTTTTGAACCCAATCTAGACTTAACCACGGTCCACTTATGCAGTTAAGGAGTAACAAGGCAGAACACCAAACTGCAAACCCATTCCTCTCTCTGGTCGCTCTCTCTCTCTCTCATTGTACACCCTTTGGCTCTAAAGATAGAAAAACCTTTCCTTTCCTTCCCTTTTCCCATTCCTTATTGTTTCTGAAATATTTAACCAGTTCTCTGCTTGCTTTCCGGGATTTTTGTTTTTTTATAAACCTGCCCCTTTACCTGGAAAATTCACACCACCTGAGAATAAATACCATCCTCTACCTTACCCCAAGTGTTGTCTCATTATCCCAATTTGCTTGACTCAACCGGTGTGTATTTTCTTTCAATTTGTTTCTTCCTTGCATTAATCCACTTTACTTTTTCTGGGTTTTCTTTGCAAATTATTATTACTCTAATTTATTGAGTTCTTGAGATCTGAATTTATGAATACAGTATTGCACGACAGAAACCATGTGGGCATGTTTTATTTTGCAAAATGCATTAGATTCTAGTCCCTAGCTATAACAGAAACTAGGGGTTTCAGTACCAAGTTTTGATTCTAGGTAATAAAGCTTGAAGCTTTGTGTTTAGTGGGTAGTTTGAAGTTTCGGTTTTGGGTGTCCTAGAAATGAAGATTGAGGTGGGTATGGGAGGCGGGGCATGGAACGATGAAGATAAGACCATGGTTGCTGCTGTTTTAGGCACTAAAGCTTTTAATTACTTGCTATCAAATTCAGTAGCTAATCAGAATCTGTTAATGGCCATGTGTGGTGATGAGAGTTTGCAAAATAAGCTCTCTGATCTTGTGGACCGCCCCAACGCCTCCGATTTTAGCTGGAACTATGCCATTTTTTGGCAGATTTCATGTTCCAAGTCTGGTGACTGGGTTCTTGGCTGGGGAGATGGGTCTTGCAGGGAGCCTAAAGAAGGTGAAGAATCTGAAGTCACTAGAATTCTCAATATACGCCGTGAGGATGAGACTCAGCAGAGGATGAGAAAGAGAGTTATTCAGAAGCTGCAGACGTTGTTTGGAGAATCAGACGAGGATAATTATGCCTTGGGATTGGACCAGGTTACTGATACTGAGATGTTCTTTTTGGCTTCCATGTATTTCTCCTTTCCTCGTGGAGAAGGTGGTCCAGGAAAGTGTTATGCCTCCGGGAAGCATATATGGATCTCTGATGCTTTGAATCCAGGGCCTGATTATTGCGTGAGGTCATTTCTTGCAAAGTCTGCAGGATTTCAGACAATTGTGTTGGTGGCTACTGATGTTGGCGTTGTTGAATTAGGGTCAGTGAGATCTGTTCCTGAAAGTATAGAAATGGTTCAATCCATAAGGTCATGGTTTTCCACCCGTAATTCAAGTATCAGAGCCAAGCCAATGGCTGCTGCTGCTGATGCTTCTGCTGCGGCAACCATGCCTGCTGTGAGTGAAAAGAAAGATGAGAATTCCCTATTTTCAAATTTTGGGATTGTGGAGAGAGTTGGAGTTCCAAAGATTTTTGGTCAGGATTTGAACTCAAACTGTGGTCATGGGCATGGGCATGGGTTTAGGGAGAAACTTGCTGTCAGAAAAATGGAAGAGAGACCATCATGGAATGCTTACCAGAATGGTACTAGGCTTGCATTACCTGGTGCACGAAATGGCCTTCATGGTTCTGGCTGGGCACAGAGTTTTGGTTTGAAACAAGGGACTCCAGGTGATGTTTATGGTATACAAGCCACATCAAATAATCTACAAGAGCTGGTTAATGGGGCCAGGGAGGAGTTTAGGCTTAACCATTACCAACCTCAGAAGCAGGTGCAAATGCAAATTGATTTTTCAGGAGCCTCTTCAGGGCCTTCTGTGATTGGCAAACCACTTAGTGCAGAATCTGAGCATTCTGATGTTGAAGCTTCGTGCAAGGAAGAACGGCCAGGAGCAGCAGATGATCGGAAGCCTCGTAAACGAGGCAGGAAGCCAGCAAATGGAAGAGAAGAACCCCTTAATCATGTTGAGGCAGAGAGGCAGCGGCGAGAGAAGCTTAACCAGCGGTTCTATGCATTACGAGCTGTTGTGCCCAATATTTCCAAGATGGACAAGGCTTCATTGCTAGGAGATGCTATTTCTTACATCAATGAGCTTCAAGCAAAGCTCAAGGTAATGGAAGCTGAAAGGGAAAAGTTGGGGAGCATTTCGAGAGATGCATCAGCTTTGGGTGTTAACACAAATGGAGAAAGCCACAAGCAAGCTCCAGATGTTGACATTGAAGCTTCCCATGATGAGTTGATGGTGAGAGTGAGTTGTCCATTGGATTCACATCCTGCATCAAGAGTGATTCAAGCATTCAAAGAAGCACAGATCACTGTCGTCGAGTCAAAACTTTCTGCTGCAAATGACACTGTATTTCATACATTTGTGATCAAATCTCAAGGATCCGAGCAGCTAACGAAGGAAAAGCTGATGGCAGCATTTTCCCGCGAATCCAGCTCATTACACTCATTATCATCAACTGGGTAGTTTGAGAATCGAGGTTGACATATAGTCCATAGGCGTATATGTAGTGAAGAACCCTTTTGAAAGCTTCTTCAGTGGTTTTGATATACCGTAAGGGATCTTAAAAAGAGCTGGCTAGAAGTAGAAAAATAACTACCTATTGACCAAGTAGGGCAGCAAATTTTCTGTGATTGTTTATAGTATACATATTTTGTCACAAGGAAGTGTTATTACCAGATGAATTACATTTCCAAGTTTTAACCAACTGTATCATCATTGGTTATTTAGCTGATATATTTGTTTTGTTTTATGTTTAGTTGTTTAATTCTTTTGTTCCTTTCCATACAGTGCGCCATATCATCTCATGGCTATATTTTTGTTAGCGGTGCTTGATTCAGATGAACCCAGTGCAAACTATTTTGTAAAATTTGCAGTAGGAGATGCTAAAGGTTTTGGTTTGCGAGCCTGCTACTTTTAAGCCATGTCTTCTACGAGGCAATTCATTTTCTTGCCCTCGCTGGAATAATAATATTATCTTTTATTCAGGAGCTTTTCGTGGTTGGAATTTGATTTATTAGCGTGGAGTTGGTGATCAATGACTCTCAACTCAACATTTTCACATGTTCCGTTTGAGATTTACCATTTTGAAGGAAACGTGTTTGTATGTTTCAAGCAATTCTCTGTCACAGAAAATTGAATAGCAGCTAATACAGACATCCCACGTTGCAATCGCTGTCCCAGAAAATTTTCTTTTTAGAAATTGAAGCTCTATATCAGTTTGTCGTTGGGATAAAATTTTAAAGAGCCTGCAATTGGGGACCATTTCTTATCATTATAGGTAAGAGTCAAGCTTCGTGAAAATGGATCCAAATGTTCTTTATATATATATATATATAAAAGTGGTGGCATTCACTGTGCTTCTGTACCTCAATCTTCTTGTTTGGTTGGTTAAAGAAATATTTAAATCTTTCTTCTTTTAATGAAGAACAGAACATGCAATGGAACTGTAAGAGATTCCTAGTTCAATTTTCTTTTTATCACTTTTCTCTGTTGTCTTGACAATCAAGTGAAGCTTCTTTAGATGCACATGAAAAGGAGGAAAGAATAGATCCTGTTCTCAAATTCTAGGCCATCCCTTTATTTCCCTCTTTCACTAAAGCCTTCGAGGTATCTCCGGCAAAAAAGAACTTGAGTAAAAAAACCAAAGAAATAAACTAAATAACAATAACACAAGGGTTTATCGCGCGTACAACACATCCGGTGGATTCGAATAAAGTAAGTGGTCATGGCACTTGAGTCCTTGTACTTGCGGAGGAAGATATTTGTTATTTTTTTTTACCGGGTTCGAGCCTCTTTATGTATATTTATTACCCTGTGATATCTTATATGTTTATTAGGATTGTATAATATTTAATAAGTTCGAGGATTAATTATAGTTCACACAAATCAGTCTGGGGCTCGTGGGTGTGCTCCCCATGAGGTCTCAGGTTCGAATCCGCTCAAGTGCAAACAATTTCTTGAGGCCATCGGACTTGGGCGAAGCCCTTGACTTAACCGTGGTGCACTTGTGGGAAACATGCTTGCTGAGACCTTGTGCACTCCCGGGATTAGTCAGGCCCAGCGGCCTGGATACTCGTGGTTAACTTCGGCTTATCAAAAAAAAAAACAGTCTCGACATTCTAGTTATAAAAAAAAAAAAAAAAGTAAGTGGTCATGAACCAGCATGCGACATCATCATCATGCCATTGCAATACAAAATATCAGAACAGGTCCAATGGCATCCGTGTTGCAGCCCGTGAGCAGGTTCGGCCAATAGAGAAGTGATGACAAAAATCATGTGGTGCATGTGTGCCCTATTAAAAAAAAAAAAAAGTAAAACTTGCGACTTTGAAATAATGTACCGAAAAAAGTGTGACAACAACAGGATTAGATACGACTGCCATTTGCTAAGCCCAAGAACCCGTGTCAAATTCGTGTGGACATCGGAGCGGTTCAAGTCTTTGCGTGTGGGTTGAATAATAGTTTTAAAAGAAACCCATTTCATTGTTGAATTTAAAAGAAGAAAACAAGTATTCCATGTAATAGTATTTTTGATAATTTACTTTAGTCCCCCCTCCCTTTCTTAGGTCTCACGGATTGCGAGGAAATGGACGGTTCAGATTGCTCTAACATACATTGAATTAGCCTCTAGCTTTTCTGGCCGTTCAACTCCTTCAAAGTTTCATGTCAATTCATCGGGTCCTTTCATTTTCCACGCATATATTTATTGTTCTGAAACTTCTCCCTTTGCTTTTGATTGGAGTTGAAAGATCCACATGAGGTGGAACGGAACCAGGCTTTCGAATACGCAGAGAGGCAGAAAAACATGGCATGTGATGGTCAAACTTCCAGTATAATCGTACATCGACTACGTCAAAACATTCATATTAATAAGGGTGGGCGTGGACCAATTATTCTCCTGGAAAAATATCGAGCGATCTGGGGTCTCCCGAGATCCCTCAGCCGGGGCTTATGATGGCTGACCGATTCAACTGGGGCTTATGATGTGTGAATAATCTCTTCTACGAAACGGTAGCGACTGTCATAAAATATAGATAATATACTCTGCTTTAACACTTGCAATAAATAAATAAATAAATAAATAAATATGATCCTTACACATTGAAGGTTGATTGTTCTTCCCGCTAACATAACAGCAACAATTTAATGGTCAATGCATGCCCTCCTCCTCCAGATATTTTGGTTCTTGAGACGGTTTTTTTATTAGAACGCTACCATTTCTGGTGGGATTCATTCTATCTTCTAAAAACACTAGAAGGACTACAAATGTGCGGGGCTTGGGATGACCAGCTTATCCATTCCTCCCGATCACCGACAAAAAAGGGAGGAGGAGGAGGAGGAGGAGGAGGAGGAGGAGGAGGATTTTTTGTATTTTTCTAGTGTGATTCAAAATAAAACACCTTCATTGAATTCCCTCTCCGATGCAAAATAATTGATGTAGAGATTATATTTTTAATTTGTGGCAAGTCAAAGTTTTTCTCATCTCCCATCCTTCTGTTTTTTTTTATATCTCTCAACATGAGAAGAGTGACACGGAATGGGAAATAAACATTTTAAAATTGAGATGTAAATATCTATATATAAAAAAATTTAAAACCTAAAGAAACATATTATATTTTTCTTATCATACGATGTCACTATAGTGAAGGAGTGCTATCTACAAAGAGAAACTACCGGGAAAGTGCAAGATCTTTTTTTAATTGTATTGATCATAAAGAATTATCACTATGTATTTCGTAGACAGCAACAGGGATGAAATATCAGTTATATTTTAATTTCTCTTTAACTGTTGGGAGAAAAAAGAAATTCATAAACAAAAAATACAAAATTTATTTCAATGAGCTGTAAAGATCTCCTTTCCAGGTGATCAAATTGAATTCATCAAAATGATTTGCTTGCGACTTAAATTTTTAGGTCTTAGAGGAAGTATGGTGAGGATACTGGAGACGACATGTTGTTTACACATTGATATAATTAATTTCAATGAGTTGTAATTCAAATGGTGTTAGTAACGCAAAAATTAAATTATAAACCATAAAAACATGATGATATTGAATATGAAAGAATTAAATTATAAATTATAAAAAAAAACACATATATCATTTTTTAGGATGAAATAAATTTGTCATCAAGTTCAAACATAGAGAAATAAATCATCATCCACTATAAACATTTTCTTATATGTAGTCAGTCTCATTTTCTAAAAACACTATAATTATATATATATATAAACACCCAAAATATTCAATTTTTATTTATTCAAGTCTCTATTTTCTAAAAGATGTAACAACCCTTTATATAAAATAATTAATATCGAACTCAATAATTAGTTGGTAATTAAATATTATTCAAGAGACCAATTGAGGTTACCTCGCGAATGGGCTTTTCGGATTCGTGCAGGACAAATTGGGAGCACAAAGAGGCTCGAGTCCATTGCAAATCATCGTGCTGATGAAGCCCGGCAATTGGTCCAGGGTATATGGGCCTGATATCGAACAGAAAGCCTGCTAGATTGAGTACAATGTTGATGTGTGTAAGCACTATCTCGCTGCAGACCCACAACAGGCCATGGAATTCATTGACATGACACGAGTTTGCGAGGCTTTCAGGGGGTGATATATCTTGGTGATTACTCCTATCTTACAGGTTATTTTTTTCAAATATATATGAAAAAATAATGTTCGTATGATATTACTGTTTTGAAAAATATAGAATTAACATTTCGCCCGCTCCAACTTACCCATCTAAATTAAAAAAATTATTATTTGTATAATTATGGTTTTTTTTATTAACATAGGTGTCCGGGTATACTTCAATTAATTCTATAGACTTTAAAATTAACGATTTTATAAGTCTCTAGTAGTCATCATAATTATGAGATGAGATAGAGTTAAAGATTTGCAAGATAGATTATAGTTTTGAAAGCAAAAAATAGAAACTTATCAAGCACGAGCAGAAGTGGAGAAATTTTGAAGTTTTTTTTGGATGAGAGTGAGATGTATTTGAGAGGAAATGAAATTTTAAGAGTAAATATTAATAAAATAACATTATTTCAAATATTAATATTTAGAAATTGTAATTTAGTATATTTAATTATTTATATTTTTCAATACATTTTAATCAGTTTTTTTCGTGAATTTTACATCATGGTTTTGCTTAATTTATATACCAGGTTAGAGGGGACCAAGAATGAACGAAACTTGAAAGATTAATCGCATCCAATTTGACAACTCCGAGACAAATTTAATAATTAAAAAAAAAAATCAAGTCCAAAGGACCGCCCCTTTTTTACATAACCCGCGAGCCAACTTCGGCCCTGAAATTTGCTCGAATTCGATAAGAAATAGAATTTAAGAAATAGAATTTTGATAGAATTACAAAAGCGAGCTACAGTGCACTCCTGACATCAAATCGAGTTAGAGCGAGTTGTTCCACGTCAGCCTCAAGCCTCAACACATCCTGCGCAAACCATCGCTCTTCAAAGGTACCAAACACGCCTAAATCCCATTCCATCTCTTGTGGTCCTACAGAAGTTTTATGTTTGCCACCTGTTTGTAGAAATGCCTGAACGAGACCCTGTTTGCACATATATTCACACAGCGTCCTTGTTTGAATTTACGTGACTTTATACTTGAAAATATTGCATCGACTAGGCTAATAATCTGTCAGATATATAATGATTTTTTCCTTCTTTTTCGTTTTTATTTTGTTTCAAATAATTTTAATGATATTCTGACCGGGCAAAGTTTGAGTGTTTTTCCCGTTCCCTGGCAACTGTAGGGCGAAATTGAGCTCTCCTTGTCATGTTTCTTCGGCGAGCTGCAGTGGCATTGCCCCACTCGAGAAGGTTCTTTAGTACTGACAAAACTTATGATATTTCAAGTGTCATTGCAGAAATGAATAAGGTAAAGGTTCTGTCACCATCTGTTCTGGAAATTTGTTAATCTGTCAGGTGTAAAGCATCTGCTGTCCCGGTTTTTCAGGATTGTATATTTCTGTAATGTTCTTGTAGTAGGCTGAGCACCTATTTGTTCCTTAGATAATGAAAATCTCCAATCATCTAGAAAAACCTGGCTAATTTGATTCGATATTAATCTCAATCTCTCTCAAGAGAATTACTCATTACTTTTGCTTCACAATCTCTCTTTCTTATACACCGATGTTTGTTTCAGGAAATGGAATCAGTCTTTGGTGAATGTCCTCCAAGTGAACTTGCTGATTCTATCAATAGCAATCATGCGGCTGGAGAATCCCGTTTAAAACCTCATGGACTCGCCAGTTCTAATTGTGAAAATTTTAGCAGGCCTCAAGAATCCCAATTTGCATATCAAAAACTGAATCATAACGCAGTCGGGCTAACCCACATTGGAAGTGCTGGAGAGGCCCAGATGGTGGATGTGTCTCCAAAAGAAAACACTAAGAGAATCGCTATTGCTAGTTGCAAAGTAATTCTTGGCAAGAAGGTGTTTGATATGGTCTTAGCCAATCAAATGGCCAAAGGCGATGTCCTTACTGTGGCAAAAATTGCTGGCATAAATGGAGCAAAGCATACTAGCAACTTTATCCCATTATGCCACAATATCATGCTAACCCATGTTCGTGTTGATCTAGTGATGAATCAGGAAGATCACAGTGTCAAAATTGAAGGGGAAGCTGCTTCGTCTGGGAAAACTGGGGTAGAGATGGAGGCAATGATGGCTGTGACGGTTGCTGGCCTGACTGTTTATGACATGTGCAAGGCCGCTTCCAAGGAAATTCAGATGACGGATGTGCGGCTTGAGCGTAAAAGTGGTGGTAAGAGTGGGGACTGGTCCAGGGTGTAGTGGCATGTTGATTAAAGAATGTACTGTTGGTATTGCCAAATGACATGGAGGTTAGTGCATTAAAGTGTTCCTTTATTTTCATGGAAGTTGATGATCGAATGAAATGCTCACTGTCAAAGATTAGTTTGATATTTTATATTTAGTGCTAGAATTTGTAGTATAGCGCACCTTTTGCATATCAATAAGCTTCTGCACATGCCAGAGACAAGCTTTGTAATCATTTTGCCTTAATTCTACATATTTACCAAAATGGGTTCTGGAAGAGAGTTTGGAAGCGATATTATCCTTTAAGCTCTTCTGTATGAAGGCGTTTTGCCATCTATCTCAGCCCAACTTTCATAAAGAAGTTGAGCTACAATACAATGTCATTTACTATTTATTCGGACAGCCCAATTTTTATTGTTATTTTCTTCGTTTGCCGTCTGTGAATCTAGTACTGGTATCCTGCTTTCATGTACATTCATTTAGGAGCTTGTTCACCTACGTCCTATCATCAAAACTAGTTAACAGGTGTGTCTTGATATAACGGTGGAAGGGATTTGTTTTTTTTTCTGTATTAGAGTTCAAGTTCTATTATGCATGTTTGACACTCCGTGGTGTTTTACTTGTTCACTGGGCTTGCAAGATGTTCAGTGGATTCATGAATTAATTGTGGTATGCGTAAGCTGACTCAAACACCTCGGTTATTAATAATAATAAAAAACTAGTTAGCTGAATTGTGTTCCGTCATGGGATAGATAAGTTTTTTACAAGTAAAAAAAATGAAAGTGCAAATTAATTTTTTATGGTGCTATTAAACTTGTTCAAATTAATTAAATCCTTTTTTTAATGCTCTGATTAAATTGATTGAATTCATGAATCTAAATATTATTTTAATAAATGGTAAAAACATGACTTGACTCTTTTTTTAATAATAAGATAAGGTTTTTTTTTATAAAAAAATTGAGACAATAGAAAATTTGGTCGATCTCATTCTCTCTGCAATGTGTCATTAGCTATATTAAATTTAATATCTTTTTATAATTATATGATAAAAATAAAAATAAACTTATTTGAGACAATAATAATCCTATATAAAAACAACTATGCATTTTATTTTGCAAAGAATCTAATATTAAATGGAAAATTCGAGGGAAAAAAAAATGACCTTGAACAAAAAAAATCACATTCATCCAATGGGTAAACTTATCAAACTTTGTGAGCCAAATAATTTGGACTAACTTGCCAAACCTGTGAAGTGAGTTATGAACTCTAATAAAAGTATAACTTGTTTAATTTTTCAATCTATATTTTATTTACCTATATGATAAAAAAAAAATAGACGATCGAATATAAACCCAATACTAAGATGCCAAAAAAGAAATAAAATATTAAACTCGCTAGACATGTGAATCATGTCAATCAATCAAACTTGTGAATATTTTCATGGATTTTATAAAGTTCAATAATGTGTTTTTTCTCTGATTTTTTTTATTATATGAATACGAATTTGATAAAAAAAAAATCATGTTCAATTATAAAAAATAAAGATAACTCGTCAAATTCATAAAACGGGATAATTTAGGTTATCTTAACAAACTAACAGTGACACTAACCCCATAAAAAATAAAAATAAAAAAGGTTGATGTTATCTTTATCATGATTTGTATTATAATCGTTAATATATTTAAATGAAAACTTATGTTATCACCTCTAATCGCTCCAATAATCACAAAAAAAATACATTATTGAAAAGATGCAATTACTCACGTGTCAAAGGCTTAATATTTTTCACGTGAAGGGTAGATATGAAATTTAATTGTAAATTAAAAGATTAAATATCCGAAAAGATTAAAGATATTTATTTGTGGTATTAATATCATTTCGCCAATACGAGGAAAAAACAACAAACCCCTTAAATAAGTTTTATATGACAATTAAACCATATATATATAACGGCAACAATCTAGAGGAGGGCAAAATCATTGTTTAACTCTTAAAATCAATGTGAACAAAGGTAAATTCACGTTGAAAACACTACAAGATTTCCTTTAGCAACTCATCAAGTTGTGTTAAAGTCATGGATCAAAGGTGCAAAAGTGTCTGCTTGCGTCCCTGGAACTTGCCGTGAACGACCCGGGATTGCTACGCTAGCTACTCTTAAATGTCCACCTGGCAAAAAACATTGAGTGCACCCGATATTTGTGAAAGAGCCAGAAAAAAGAAGACAAGCTAGCAGATTTGAAGATAAGAATCTGGGGTGGGGAAGATCACAAAGACAAGAAGCTCCAGTTCCATGAAAAGCGCGAGCACATTGAAATCTCGTCGATGCTGTCTTGTATGTTTATATATATATTATAATCAATGAGAGCACGGGAATGTCACTCGTATGAATCCGACAGGAGTGGTGTTTGGTTCGGTGAAGTGGATTTGTTTCCCACGTTGATCAGTTTTGATCTATAAATAAAGATATATTTCTCTCTCGACCTTCGGACAAAATATATTCGCAATTAACTCCTTAATCCATCTGTTCAACATTACCTTGTTATTTATTTATTTCCTTTAAAAATCATAAAACGTGGACTATTATCTTGAAACAATGTGAAGGTTTTGCTCGTGAATTATAATATGGGCGAGTTTTTTCAGAGGGATTCTGTAAACGGCAACTTCTAGCGCATCCACCAAAACAAAAGAGATGAATGTGTTAGATAAGATTCCATACAATTTTATCAACATCTGAAGATAAAAAATTAACTGATTAGTTTAAAATTTTAAAATGCAAAACTAATCGTGCTCTAAGTATCACGGCTCAACGCTGCACTTCGATGATATTTTGCAAGTCAGCATGGTGAGTTCTCACAATTTCTCTAAACACCTAGGATAATGTTACAGAAGAAGAAGTATAAAGCAGACAAAACAGCGAGGTGTGAATAGATGTACTAGATCAGTACAGTGATGTACGGATTATTTTATCGTAAGGTTATCAAAATGACAAATTTACAATAAATGTCTTCAGACAAAATATTTTAGACGTCCAACATGCGCACATGCTACATGATCTATGCACATGGCCTTTGAAAAAACATGAATTGTGTTGCTTGAAAACAATTTAATTTCTGCTATATATCTACACATACACAAAGAGAGACCTTTTGCTTTGAAAAGAAAAGGAGAAATTGGAAATCAAGTATCCAATTAAAAGCATTTTTGAGGTGCAGGGACTGATTTGAATAGTTTTAAGATAAAAGGAAGAATGCATATATCACTGGAAAAATGAAAATCCCCTAGGGAATGTTAAATCATGAAATCATATGATTTTATGAGTCATCTATATATTTATCATGCAAAATCACTTTAAAAACATGAAAATTGATAAAATCAGAATGAAATAGATAGACATGTTATTTTAATATTGTTTTACGTTGGAAACATATTTAAATCAACCCTAAATTAACATGTCGGGGTATGGGAGAGAAAATTAAAAAAATATACGATGCCTTTATTTTAACAGTTAAAATGTAGAAAAAAAACAAAAAAACTAATATCAATTAATAATAAGGATAGAGAAAAAACTAGCAAAGTCAGGTAAGGTCGTTAAACCATGTAAGTTGGATCGTGCAAACATGATAGCTCGGAGAAGGTAAAACCAGAAAAACCATGAAGCTCACTATTAAACTAATATAATATTGAATAAACAATAGAAAACAAAAATCAATCATTAAAAATAGCTTTAAAAAATTGAATCACCTGAGTTAACTTCGTTAAATTCATAATCTAGATTACTGAACTTTGATAACCTCATAAAAAATTAGAAAAAAAAGCAAAGAAAACCAAAAAGGTTATTTTTAAACAAATTCAATGTTGAAATAAGAGACTAAAAAGGCATAACGAACTCAATATCAAATACTGAAAATTGAGGGGGGAATCAATTTTAAATAAAAGACCCGAGCAAAAAACAAATCAAGATAACAAAGATTGATATATAAAAATAAATAAAACTAGATGACTTGATAATTTTGTGACATGAAAACACTAATGTTGAGGAGATCATGAAAATAAGAGAGGAGTAAAAAAAATAGAAACAACAAGCTATCAAATATATGTTTGGAAGTGTGATTAAAGTTTTTTTTAGAATATTTTTCATTCAAAAATATATTAAAATAATATTTTTTTTTGAAAAAAATTATTTTTAACATGAAAATTGAAAAATATCTAAAAACATAAAAAAAAATTAATTTAATTGATTTTTTTATATAAAAAAATAAAATACAATGATAAACATAACCAAAATATCGTGTGTTGCCACAACGAATATCCATCTCATCATGCCTCTGTAGGCAGCCATGCGTGTCGCCATAAGGCCCATGACACGTGGGCTAACATTCACACGTTGGTGCTTGCTATACACTTGCACCCAATTCACACTGCCTTGCTATACACTCACCCAATTCACACTGCCTACTCACCCTATTCCAGTACTTCAATTAATTGTATAAATTTAATTTATCTTGGAAAAATCGGGTATCAACTAGGTGTTAGAACTGTCCATTAACAATGCGACACTCTCATTTCTAATACCACTAAAACAAGTTGACAATTCAAATCCCAATAAAAATCAAAGTAAAAAATATCAAGCTAGACAAGAAGAACACACACTCCAGTGATAGAAAAAATAGATGCAAAAAGGGTTGGGCTTTTATTTAATTTTCAATTTCTAACTCTTTTACATAAATAAAACTGAATGTGATTTTGTTTGGACCGTCCATTAAACGAGCACAAAATATGTCTTCCATCACCACGGTGTCCTCGTGAGTAGATATAAGAATAAATCATAAAACTAATTTTAAATCAACATAATATTAAATTAAAAAAACATAAAAAAAATGTGTGTGAAACTAGAAAAAAAAACCCCTTTAATTTGTTTGTGATTGAGAGTGTAGTAAATAATTTTTTTTATCCATGCAAAACATTTAAAATGAGTTCACCATTATTTAGTGTCTATTTAAAGAGTATGATTGACATTGTTTTTGAAAATATTTTTTGTTGAAAAATGTATTAAAATAATATTTTTTTTATTTTTTAAAAATTATTTTTGACATAAACACATCTAAATGATCTAAAAATAACAATTAATTTATGTAAAAAAAATTCATTTTTTTTCAAAAAACACTTTTGAAACACAATGTCAAACACCCTCATAAAATGATATTATACACTACTCTAAAAATTTAAATTTACTGTAGACCATCATAAAGAGAAACTATATTTTGTGCATGTTAAAAAATATAGTTGATATTATTTTTTAAAATATTTATATTTAAAGATATATCAAAATAATATTTTTAATATTAACATATTAAAATAATTTAAAAACTATAACAAGATAATTTAAAACTATTGTTTTGAAAAGAAATCGAGTTACATTACCAAACACACTCTCAATTTAAAATAAGCAATCTAACTATTGAATTCTCATAAATATCAAGAGGCCCGTCGTGTACTGATATTAGAAATCACACCTGTAATTTTCGTGTTTAAAATAGAAATTAGAAAATCACGGGAGAAAAAAACAAGGAAAAAAATGCAAAGTCCCCGACAAAGCTGACAGCTAGACACAAGGACCGCCTCTTGACAGCACCCGCGATTAAATTATTTATATCCTCTCACTTCTGCGGCAACCCTCAGCGTGCCCCCTCTCACTTTACTCTCTCTCATTCAATGGAAGGAAAAGCAAGAAATGCGTCCACTCTCTTTTTTTCCTTCGCCTGCATTTTCCTTTCCCTATCCACCGCCACCACCACTCTCTCCACTTCACTGCAGTTCCAGACCCTAACCCTCAATCCCCTTCCAAACAGACCCGCGATCTCATGGGTCCGGCACCGAACCCGAAATCCAAACCTCCTTGGACCCAACAGCATCAGAAGCCTCCAGTTCCGCCACCAGTTTCCTCTCCGTACAGCTACACCACATAGATGCATTGTCTTCGGACAAATCATCACAAGATCTCTTTAACTCGAGACTTGCACGTGATGCAGCACGTGTCAAATCTTTGATTTCCCTCGCGGCAACCGCTGGCGGTACAAACCAGACGCGTGCGCGCGGCCCTGGGTTCAGTAGTTCTGTAGTCTCAGGACTCGCTCAAGGGAGTGGCGAGTACTTCACGCGCCTTGGTGTAGGCACTCCCGGTAAAATATGTCTACATGGTGCTTGACACTGGAAGTGACATCGTTTGGATCCAGTGTGCTCCGTGCAAAAAGTGTTACTCTCAAACCGACCCGGTTTTTGACCCAACCAAATCCAGCTCCTTCGCTAATATCCCCTGTGTGTCACCCATGTGTAGGAGACTTGATTCTCCAGGTTGCAGCACGAAAAAACAGATTTGTCTGTATCAAGTCTCTTACGGAGACGGGTCGTTCACTGTTGGCGAGTTCTCAACCGAAACGCTGACGTTTAGAGGAACCAGAGTTGGTCGTGTGATGCTTGGTTGTGGGCATGACAATGAGGGCCTTTTTGTTGGTGCTGCTGGATTGCTGGGACTCGGTAGGGGAGGATTATCTTTCCCTTCACAAATGGGTCGCCTGTTCAACCGCAAGTTTTCTTACTGTTTGGTAGACCGGTCTGCTTCTTCTAAACCGTCTTCTATGGTTTTCGGTGACTCGGCTATTTCAAGAACCGCCCAGTTCACTCCAATGTTGTCGAACCCGAAAGTAGACACCTTTTACTATGTTGAGCTTCTCGGGATAAGTGTCGGTGGGACGCGTGTTTCCGGGATCTCACCTTCTTTATTCAAACTCGACTCTACAGGGAATGGCGGCGTTATAATTGATTCGGGCACGTCAGTGACCCGGCTGACCCGGCCAGCTTATGTGGCTCTACGTGATGCTTTCCGGGCCGGGAGCGTCCAATTTGAAACAGGGACCGGAATTCTCGTTGTTTGACACATGCTTTGATCTGTCTGGGAAGACAGAGGTGAAGGTGCCAACGGTGGTCTTACATTTTAGAGGTGCTGACGTGTCATTGCCGGCGTCGAACTATTTGATACCGGTGGATAATAGTGGGAGTTTTTGCTTTGCGTTTGCAGGGACAATGAGTGGGTTGTCAATAATTGGAAATATCCAACAACAAGGTTTCCGGGTTGTGTACGACTTGGCGGCCTCACGGGTCGGGTTTGCTCCCCGTGGATGTGCTTGAGTTTGCATTTGGTTTTGAGTGTACTAGTTTTTTCCCTTCCTCTCTCTCCCTCCTCCTGGCAAGGGATAATACTCTTACCCTGCCCTTTTCTTTCTCTCTCTAAATCATGAGCTATAAAAAATATATTTTCTGATTTTTCAGTCCAAGTAAAGAAAGAGGGGAGATTATAAATTAATCAACGTTTTATGATTGTTGCATGGCTATTCGTATTACTATAAACTACTTGTCAGAGGTCTAGAACTTTACAAAGCCAAAAACAAATGTCCATTCATTACTCGACAATGTTACTCTAATAGGAGAATGAAATCAATGTTTCACCGAAGCTCGAGCTTAGCTTGAAATCCCATGGCAAATAACCATGATTATTTCACTCTTTATAGTTGGATAATCATGCAGATATAAATATATAAAAGATGGCATCCCCTCTGTGCTATTAAGTAATATTTTCATTTTTTAAAACTGAAAATATTTATATTTATATTCAAAATTAAAAAAAAAGTTATTGATATTCCAGTACTCGTATTGTCTACTGTGCTAATCGTGCATCTCGTGCACTATAGCATCCGATGGCAGTAGCAGCTGTGGAGGGGGGCCGGGCACTCCATTAGCGACCTATCTTGCGAGATTGATGGGAAATGGTAAAAGTTCTTCCTGTAAGGTGAAAAAGTAGTTGAAAGTAAAATAATGCAGATTTTTTTCTTATGTCCCATCATCATACCGGAAACGGTAAAAATTTCACGAGCCAGTTGTCAATGAGAGTTTGCACGTGTGGATCAGCTTGTGAAGGAAACAAAAGCTTGTATATATCGCATGAATTTTTTGATAGTATAGATGATATTGTTTTAAAAATTATTTTTCATTTAAAAAAGTATCAGAATAGTATTTTTTATTTTTTAAAAAATATTTTTGATTTTATTATATTAAATAATATAAAAATATTAATTTTTTTTAATTAAAAATAAAAATATATTTTTTTAAATATTTTTGAAATATAATGATAAAGAATCACTCGTAGTGTTCTCATTGCTTTTAATCATGTTGCTAAATTTCACAAGCCTTCCGGTGCGTGCGGTTTTACAAATCACTGAAAAAATGTTTTAAATTTTCTAGATTAAAATTAAAATGAAAATTTTTAATAAAATTTCATGTTTTATTTTTTTTAAGATTAAAAAATTGAAAATAAAATATAATCTTTACAGATAATATAAAAATAAATTAGAAACCAACACATTTGATCTATAAAGAGAAAAATATTAATGTCAAAGCTATTTTTTTCTAAAATAATCATCTAGCCTCTCCTTGTTTTTTAAGAAATAAGATGAAAATAATAAGTATTGTAATAACCCTAAATTTATTTACATGATATTTCATTTATATAATATATTATTATTGAAAGTACATGGATTCACACCCACATATATTGAAATTTCAGCTTAATTTCTTTATATTTTTCAATACCAAGTTATTGATTTAATCAGTTTTCATAACATGCAAGTAAGACTTCACATATTTTCAGCATCGAGACTTCCATATTTATATATATTATCGTCAACACAAAAACTTATCCTTATCCAGAAGTTGTTCCCTCACTATCCTGCATAGCTCTTAATTTTCTTGATTAGGTGGTGATTGATTACTAGTTTTCATACCGAAAAAAGATGGACTAGTTTAGATGATACCAGGGTGCGCATGTGGCACATGCGAGAAGCAGCAGTTCAAAGTTCAAACTTCAAAGAATATGGGCCCTAATGTGGATCCATGGGCCGGGCACGAGAATTGAAGAGGGAAAACTGTTAAAAGTCGATTGAATGAGCAAAGTAATTGTTTTTTCTGCACTTGGAAAGAGCGCAGCAGATTCTGCTCTATCTATTTCTTTCTTAGAAATAATAATAGTAAATTTTCAAAGCCCTCGAAAGAATGGGTTGTATGAGAGCATGTGATATAAAGAGTTGGAGTTTAAAGTTCCACAATTGGAGTTCGTGTCATTAATGTCACAGCAGGGAAAATGGACCTTCAAAAAAAAATGGTCAAAATTATCTGGAAAGTGTGTTTCTTTGGAAATTAAATTTACTCGTACCTAAAAAAAATCATGGAGTCATTAATCATTTAATTGTACCTTTTATATTTTTGTAAAATAAGCCCAATTCAACATCTAGCACACTAGTAATCTCCTCGCCAACTACCGATTTCTTCTGTCCTTGAGAGCATTTTAAATGGTAAAAAACCATTTAAAAATTTCAAATTATCAATATAACATTTTTTCACAATCGTATACTCTGATGATTTTTTTTTAATAAATTATTTTTTATTTTACATAGAAAATGAAAGAAAAAGAAGGAATTTAAAGAAAAAAGTAATTTTTTTTTAATATATTTTATGACTTTCCTAGAAAAAAACATAAAAATCAACTCATTTATCTCTACAATATTATTTTCAATATGATTGAGAAAAGCAATACGGAGACGGAAAAAAAACTACGATTTCATCATTTCCTTAATAAAACACATAGCAAAGTTACTGTAATAGTCTTAATTAATTAATTTCATCCGTAAATGAATTTACCATAACAGTCATCAGTAATCCTTTAATGTGTGAACTCAGCCAGAACCTTTGGCAGAACAAGAGGGCAGTAATGTAAATCAACTTAACACAAGAGGGCACTGTTCGTAATCAGCTCCTAACCGACTTCTTGACCTGGAGCGAATTTTGACCCAAACATACAGGGGTACGGAATAAGAGAGATAATAGGAGCGAGCTTCTCAAAAATCCGTCTGCTTGGTTAATTACTTCGCTGCGGGCTTAATAGAGATGGAAGAGGATGGAGGAAGGGTGAGGGCGTTGATAGAAAAGGCCACCAATTCCACGGTGGCGCACGTCGACCCCCGCCTCCTGAAAAGCCATCAAAACGGTTGTCCGATACTCTGACTCGGAGCTCCGACTCGCCGCCCGAACCCTAATGGATCTCATGAAACGCGACCACTCTCAGGTACCCCTCTGTTTTACATTATCATCTTATTTCATCATTATTCATTTATTAATGTGTAATTTTAGGGCAAAATTTATGCTTCAAAATTTGAAAAAATAAATTGTGATTTTTCAGGTTAGGTATTTGACGCTTCTAATAATTGATGAGCTATTTATGCGATCAAAGCTATTTAGAACTCTAGTCGTTGAGAATCTAGATCAGTTGTTAAGCTTAAGCGTGGGATTTAGAAGAAACCATCCCCTTCCTGCCCCTCCGGCAGTTGCGTCTATTTTGCGTTCGAAAGCGATTGAATTCTTGGAGAAATGGAATTCTTCGTTTGGAATTCATTACAGACAGATCAGATTAGGTTTTGATTACCTTAAAACCTCGCTCCGACTTCAGTTCCCGAATGTTCAGGCTAATGCAGCGCGAGTTCAGCAGGAGAGGAGGGAAAGGGAGATGAAGACGAAAGAAATTTTAGTCAAGAAGTTTGAGGTTTTGAAGGAGAATTTAGTGTTGCTGAAGGAGGAAATTCGGGAAACAGTTGATGAGATTGGGGAGTGTTTAGAGATTGTGAAGAATAAAGAGGCCAATGTTGTGCTTGGTGCCCTAGATGATGATGATGATTTTGAAGAGTTTCGTCCTTTGGATTTGCGTCAGCTCCGGCTTGATTCATTGAAAGAGGGGGAAAAGGTTTGTGAGAACAGTGAGAATAAAGTTGTTTTTGATGCATTGAGGGAGCTGTACAAGCTTTTAGTGACCAAGCACATGGTTTCAGTCAAAGAAGGAATATCTGTTCTGATCAGGGTTGAAGTGGCAGATACGAGATTAAGAGATTCTATGCTCAAGGAGTTCATTGACATCCGAAATCGCCTTCAATCAGTGAAGAAGAAATGTGTTGAATCAGGTTGCTCCCTCCCAGACCTTACAAAGCTTGACAAAGAAGAGGAAGAAGATTTTTGGGAGGAGGGTAAAGTTGAATCAACTGACCCTGGGAGTTTCAGTGAACCCAGTAAGCGAAACGAAAATTCTGCTGCACCACCAACTTCTGGACAGGTGAAAAATGACCCTTCTGAATGCAGTACCAAAAAGTCGAAACGCCAAGAATTTCTGTGTTCTGAAGGTGGTGGAAGTGATTCCAGCTCGCTTCGAAGCAAGTTGATTGCTGAGGCTCCAGTGATAGAGTGGGGCTCTTTTTTGGACACGTGGGGTTCAAACAGGGATGTTTTAGCCAACCAAAGGGGCTTGGACCTTGAAAGTCACTGGGGTAGGGTGGACCATGATGCAGTTATTCCAGCAAAGAAAATTGCTGAATTAAACCTTCATGCAACTCTTTACAAAGAAGAAAGAGTCGAAATCCAGCCATGCCAGGCTCCATTAGGGAAGGGTGGGCTCTGTCAGAGAAGGGATTTGAGAGTGTGCCCCTTTCATGGACCCATCATTCCCCGTGATGATGAAGGAAATCCTATCAATCAGGGCACCTCAACAAGTGATGATATAACTCTTGATTCAGGGACTGATTTAGTAGAGCAGTTAACCAAACAAGCTGTGAAGAATGTTCGGGACAGAGATAACGAGGAAGCAAGGAAAAGAAAAATGGACAAACAGTCGCAGAAACGTGCTAAGCTTGCAAAGATACGGGAGCACAATGAAGCTGTTATGAGGGATGCTGCAGTGGCTTCAACTTCAACTTCAACTTCAAGATCTTCAGTTTACGGGGACGACATTGAGGGATCCAGCAGGGACAGTTTGTTGGCTAGAAACAGAAAAGATACTCTTGCATCCATGTTGCGCAAGAAAGTAACCACGAAAGATAGGTTGTCTCAAAGACTTTTGAATACAAGGGCAAGTGATGCAATGACAAGGCAGCTGACGATGGGTGAGGATGCCAATTATAGAGAAGCCTTTCCAAATCAATGGTAGGATATGGATATGCCTTCGGAATTTTGGTTTTCTTAAAGACCAATCATCTGAAGATATTTATGCTGGTAATGGTCGAATAGTCTTTCATATTGGCAGACAAACAGTTTTTGGTTTTCTGTTGAAACAGAAGAATGTTGCGCCACATGTTCTGTGATGCAGATGCTGTTAGGCCTTCAGGAATAGAGAAAGATGAGTACTTCTGTAATAAATTTTGTAATTGCATGCTTTGATTGTAAATTTCTGTGATTGTATATTTTTTCAACATTGTTGTGAGATATTTTAATCACAGGGCAAAAATAAAGAATCGGAGCATTGGAGATTATCTACACCTACGAGTTTCCCAGAACATGAACTCTGTTGTAGACTTGCAGTTGCCAATAGGCAATCCTATATCTGTTTCTGCACGCGTTTCAGATGGCAGGAATTAGGTGTCCGGTGGCAATGATTCATAGCTTGGTAAAACTGGAAAATTGAGTAAAGCACGAAGAGGTTGTTTAACATCAGAAGCAACGTGCTTCATCTCATAAACTAATCAAAATCTCTAACACTAGTCTTTCGGAATGCAGTTGGAATTGCGGTTGAAAAAGCTGTTGGGTTGAAAAGGTACTGAACCGATGTTTTTGGTATGCTGCTATCATGTTCGGTTGCTTGCGAAACAATGGAAATCAAAAACCGTTATTTTAGTTGGCTACATTCTTTATCGAGGCAGACAAAAGAGCGACAAAGGGAAGGATTGGAATCTTTTTGCACATAATGGCTCTTTCATCTTGAAGTAACGTTGAAACCAAGCCATCCTAAACCATCTTTTTAACCACGATGACAACAGAGGAAAGATGTCATTCAGTCCACGTTTCAGAAACAGCAAATATATTACCACTCTTGGAATACAGAGTGGGCAAGCAATCATGGTGGTGTCTTGATGGATCTGTTAATCATGAAATCCAATTACTTCTGTGCACCTGTAATCAGGTTCTTACTATTTGGGGAATGAGATTTTGGCTGTGGAATTATACCTCCTGTGCCGTGTCTATTAAACATTCTTTCTATTATATATATAAATATATATAAAAGAAGGAACTCAATTAACTACAATATATGAAACACCACGATCCAAATGGTCAAATACTAATTACCATTATTCTAATAGTTTGAATTGGTCTCTGTCAACGCTTGTGCGAAACCACCACCTTCTTCTTTTCACCCCCTTCAAAAATACCGGGTACTCACAAAAAAACAAGGTCTCGATTCATCAGAGTGAAGTTCCTCATCAATAATCTGGAGGGACAGAAGAGAAGCATTCGATAAATATTTGGATTATTAATTTTGTCTTTCCTTTAAGAGCCTGTTCCCATAAATATTTCTTACACGAGAATCTAATCACAAACACTGCATGGATCAGTTCAAGCACTGCTCACTCGCACGACATCACAGTATAATCGACATAACCGGGAACTACAGTGAATAACATGTTTTTTTGTGTGGTTCTTTTCTAATAATGGAGGAGTAACCAGGGCAAACTCAATTATTATTTCTGAAGGTAAATGCACATATATGATAACATGTTTTTTTTAATATCATGACATCGTAAGAGAAATTGAGAAATGTTGAAATTGATGTCGCCTAAATTACGAGACCCTAGAAGTGGTGAACAAGCAAGCATGTAACATATCCGCGTAGAGACTATAATTTTTTATACATCAGAAAAATTTTAGGTTTCAATAAATTATTTAACATTATTATTAAACTTGAAATTACATTATTTTTATTTTTTTTTCCATCAAAATAAATCTTCTTATTATCATATCTCATGTTTATCTTAGCAAACATAAATTTTTTCATGAAAAAATATATTAAAATAATATGTCTGTTTTATGTGTGATTAAAAGTTAAAAAAAGATAATAAAAATGATAAAATCATGTTTAAAATCTATTTTAAGATTTTTTTTAAAAAATAACTTATATTGGTTTTTTATTAGCAATTTATTCTTAATTTCTTATCATCAATATAATACTTGAGAATAATTATTGAAATTTAACTAAAAATATTTAAAAATAATATTCACAGACTCTTTTTATTGAAAAACAAAATCATTTGGTTTCTTTAAAAAAAATATTGTAATATTTAATTTCCAATCCCATAATCTCGATTCAAAAAATTTTTTTTATTATATTTTTTAATTTTTAATATCAGTAAATAAAAAAATAATAAAAAAAAATATTATTATATATTTTTGTAAAAATATAGTTGTATCCCAATCCTAGGTTCGAAAGATGCATTAACAACTCCTGCTGTAACATGATATAGATATTCAAACAATTTAAAAAATATAGTAATCTGACTCACTGACAGGGAAGCACTGCAGGAAATCTGGCCCTGGTTTTTTTAGCTTTACAGGTTAATGTAGGCCCTGGATGTAGAAACTGCCCCCACCTGGCCTACTTGCTTTCCACCATTAACTACCGCCAACAAGAACAGTGAGGTTAAATAAATAAATAAATGCTTCCCCTTCTTAAAACAGAAGGAATAATATAATCTAGTAATCATATTATAGTCACTCCTTATCATTATTATTCCAGCTAATGCAATCTTCTAATCTAAAACCTTTTCTGACGTTTCCTCTCTGTTCCCTGAAACCGTTTGATGTTGATCGAATGTCTCTTACAATTTCGACAGTGACTCCCCCCCTCCCTTCTCTCTCACCGATAACGAAAAGCTTCCCCCTTTTGATTTAACACAAGCGGATCTTACTGCTGATTCAATTCATTCTCTCCCTCCTTGTGTTTGTAATTTGATAAATCAACATATCCATCGTCGTATTCTTCTTTGAAGAAATAAGGAGAGCTGGTTGGAAATACCCAGAAGAGAGTTGAAGCAGCAGCTATAAATTTGTTTGGAAAGCTGTGGTTTTGGTGGTGTAGGAATGGAATTGGATAGCATTGAATGTGTGCCACCCTTAGATTTAACAGACGAGGATGGGATCCACCGCCATCTCCATCATTTCCCTTCTGTTTCAAAGCCACACACCACCACCACCACCACCAATAACAATACTAATACTGTGGCTTCAGCTTTTCACACTACTAGTGTCCATGAGCTCCTTGAATGCCCTGTTTGTACCAATTCTATGCACCCTCCTATTCATCAGGTTTGCCCTCCTTTTCTTTCTATTGTTTGTTTTTTTAGCATACCGTTTCCTTTTTCCTTTTTGGGGTTTTAATTTGTTGAATGCTTGATGCGGGTTTGGTGTGCCTTTTGTTATGTTGTTGTTGATCGGTCATCGCTAGGGCCGTTGAACCGTGGAAATTGCGGGCTTGGTTTTGTTAGGATTTGTGCCTGTTGGTTGGCTTGTGGAGATTTAGGCCGCCGCCGGGCTCCTGTGCAATCTAAGTGAATTTTGTAGGTATATTTATTTATGGGCCTGCAAGATTTTTGGTTTTTTGACTTCTGTAGAATTTAGGTTTTTTCTCGTTTTGTTATGTTAATATAGTCCCATAGGATTTAGCAAACACATATACCCTCTGCATCGAACGTGAAGAGTCATTTGGGCTCCATCGTTTGGGTTTTGAGCTTGACGATGCTTATACAAATGCAAGGACATGGCGGCGGTGAGAATTGGATTGAGTGCAAGTGTACGTGCTGGGCAGCTATAGTGGTACAAGATTCTGAAAATGAATTGCAATTTCACTTTTCGAAACCTGAAGAACTAAATAAAGATGGCTACATCACATGATTCTAAGAACCTATGACCATTCATATGTGTGTGATGACCTCGATTTTATTTATATGCTGGGGCAGTTGATTACAGTAAGCAGGGAACTTTTCAGCTAAAAACATTTAAGTTTGAAATCTAAAGGCTTGTGTGAATTTTAGTTGGATACTGGCCTTTGTGAACTGTCTGGGTGACTGCTTTATTGATGGATGTGGGGGTTTACCTGTATACAGTAGACACTATCTTAACGTATCCATGCAATGGAGGAAAACTTATACTAATAAATGCTGTTGATTGAGGAAAGCAGCAATCTATGTCCTTCATTGTTATTGCTTTGGGCCCAAAATCTCTTATGCTTCCTAGATGACATTGGCTGTTAACAAATTGCTGTTTCTGCAGTGCCACAATGGCCACACACTCTGTTCAACCTGTAAAACACGAGTACACAATCGGTGTCCCACTTGTAGACAGGAGCTTGGTGACATCAGATGTCTAGCTCTGGAAAAAGTAGCTGAATCACTTGAGCTACCCTGCAAATACATGTCACTTGGATGCCCAGAGATTTTTCCATACTACAGTAAACTGAAACACGAGAACTTGTGCAATTTTAGGCCATACAACTGTCCATATGCTGGATCAGAGTGTGCTATTGTTGGGGATATCCCATTCCTTGTCACCCATCTGAGGGACGATCACAAAGTGGACATGCATTCTGGGTGTACTTTCAACCATCGCTATGTCAAGTCAAATCCTCGTGAAGTAGAAAATGCAACATGGATGTTAACAGTAAGAATATGATTATCTTTATTTACTTGAATTTTGATCGCTATTCACTTGCACATATACCTGGATGCACATTACACGATCCTCTCTTTTGGTTCTTTTGATCATTTAGTGAATGATGTGCTTCATTTCGGTTCTTTTGATCATGTTAAGGCATGGTAACCAAGCCTAGATCATGCAACAAGTTAAGTGACATGTGCCATTTATACAAAGAACTTATTCCCTCCTTGATCTTCTTATTTGAATAGATCATAATGATGGCTATGCTGCTTAATTCTCATCTTTCCAAATAAATATTGACTTCATGTAAGTGAAATATTACAAATGTTAGTGTAGACTAAATTGAAATGTAGATGGTATGTAAGCCAGCTGTGTAATCTTGAGCTTATGTTTTGCATGCATTCTCTTTGGTTGATGCCTTCACTGGTCCTAGTGAAGATGAGACTCTTTTATATCATATTAGAGATGGATTGAGTTCAGGAATGATCAATATTTTTTATTTGCTTCATTAAGTGGCATAGCATTCTTCATATTAAGGATACTGTTCTTACTTAGGCAATCACGGAACTCTGTTTTTAATCATTTTGCTTTAGGTTTTCCACTGTTTTGGCCAGTATTTCTGCCTCCATTTTGAAGCTTTCCAGCTTGGGATGGCTCCTGTTTATATGGCATTCCTCAGATTCATGGGTGATGAGACAGAAGCTCGGAATTACAGCTACAGCCTGGAGGTTGGGGGAAATGGTCGGAAACTTATTTGGGAAGGCATGCCGCGGAGTGTAAGAGATAGCCACAGGAAGGTTAGGGACAGCCATGATGGACTTATTATACAACGTAACATGGCACTTTTCTTCTCCGGAGGAGACAGGAAGGAGTTAAAGCTGCGAGTTACAGGACGGATATGGAAAGAACAGCAGAACCTAGACGGCGGGGCATGCATTCCCAACCTTTGTAGTTAGGCTAATTATCACTTTCCTGCTCTCCTGTGTGATCTATTTCTTGTAATACTGTTACTAAAACGCGCATCATTTTAAATGGTCAATAAACTTACTGATGAAATTGTCCTGGACATGCCTTTCAATGGTTTTACCAGCTGCGCTAATCTCCGTTGTAGCTTGCCTCTCTATTTGACACTGAGGTTCTTAGCGTGATTCCTCAAATTGGATACTGGCTGAAGCTGCTCTAATAAGGAAAGAAAAGGCAATTTCGTACACCTGATGGAGGAAACAGCAATGGTAAAAGTCTCATCTCGTCAAGGCAAGCGACATGCTAATTCACAAGACAAGCCAGCACTGTTAGTTTCTAGTTGAAATCCTAGTTAGTAGGAATCCTCGGTCAAAACATATTTGTGTTTGGAATTTTCGTTTAACTATTACTGTATTATGATAGTTAAAGGTTGTAATTTCTCAATAAATAAGAGCTTGAGATGGCTGAGGAAAATTGAATCGATAAGACAAGGAGGAATGAGCTTTATGAGTACTATGTAACGATCATTTTTATACCCCACAAAGAGATGGCTGAGGAAAAGAAATGAATATAAGCAACAATAATGATAGATTTTTACATATATTTTTTGGAGATATTCAATCTTTCCAATTTTTTAAAGAAGAGTAAAGTGATATAATAATAATAATAATAATTAAAAAAACCATTTTCCTTTTTTTTTCTTTGAGGGGGTTTAGAGGATGACATGTCAACATTGATTCCTCCACCATCCATCTCAAGTGTTTGGAAAACCATTTTAATGATTTCTTGAAGAAAAAAAAAACCTTGTTTTTCAGCTATTGTTTTACCCCGAAAAAACTAAGTAACACCTTATGGTCATAAATAAAATCTTTCATGAGTCTAAACTAGCAAAAAGTTTTTCAAAAACAAAAAATCAACCTTAAACTAAAAATTCTTCTCGAGCCCATATCTAATGTTTTAGGCAACACGGAGAAACAAAAAAACATCTTAATGAAATCTCTTGAATGAAACTTATTAACTTCAAGAGTAGTAATTTTCATGGTCGAGATCAACGTCAACTAAGTTTTTCTCTTTTTTATTGGAATCTAGGGTCAATCTATTTTTTCTATTTTCCACTTAAATTTGATGACTCTATTTTCTTTCTCAAATCATGGATAAAAATAATAAAAAATAAATCTTTGGACCATAATTGAATTTTACAAAACTATAAGGATAAAAAAATGTAGAAATTGAAAAGTTTGAGAGCTAAACTAAACTTTTCAAGCAAACTTTTAAATTGCCACTTTATCCTTGTCTTTTTAACTTCGATCCTCTATCGTTTTTATCTTGCATTTTCTTAACAAATCAAAAGCAACCGCCTATCAATTTAGGCACAATTAAAACTAATTGGGGAGAGAAAAAGCTCGATTTTCAAAACAAAATGTTAATTATTTTATAGTAAATTATGAGAAAGATCACAATTTCACATTGTACATTGAATTAGACCCGATGTCTACTGGTCCGAGCTCAGGAAAAATAGAGGAAAGACCAACCCAACATAAAATAGAGAAAAGATTAACCCAACATGACTCAATTAAAACTCAGGTTAACCTGTATCTCGAGATAAAACACAAGTAAAAAATTCATTAATTTTTATTGATTTTTTTTAAAAATCAAAATAAGGTTACTTTGATTTTTATTTTTTAGTCAACTCGGGTTTATCCTTCTGGCTTATGACCTCGACCTTATCTTTGATTGATCCCCAAGTTAAGTTTTAAAACTATAATAATAACAACTATTTTTATTTAAACATTGACCTGGGTCAATTCGAGTTGACCCTCCTACCAGTGACTTAGACATTATCTTAGATTAACCCTAAATCTGAGTTTTAAAATCATGATAATAACTATTTTTATTCTTATATTAACCTGAATAAACCCGAGTTGACCTCCTTGACCTGTGAGTTAAGTCTTTGTCTTGATTCGATCAATGAGTTGAGTTTTAACATGATAATAATTTTTTTTTATTCTTATATTGTCTCAAGTCAACTCGGTTTGACCATCCCAACCCATGACCCGGACCTTAACCCAGGTTAAACCCTTCAATCAAGTTTAAAACTATGACAATAACTATATTTATCATTATATTCATCCGAGTCAATAGTGTACCCATTTAGATCAGAGCATAGCCTGAGGTAAATCTCTAATCAGAGTTTTAAAACTATTATGATAATAATTTTTATTCTTGTGTTGACTTGAGTTAATGATCAACTCAAGTCTAGCCTTGAGCCGAACCTTGCATAAAGTTTTAAAATTATTATAATAATTATTTATATTTATATTTTAACTCAGGTCAAAGGTCAACCATACTCATGACTCGGGTCTTGTTCTGGATTAATTCTAGGTTAAGTTTTTAAATTACTATTATAATAATTTTTATTCTTATGTTTATTTAGGTTAATGGTCAACCTATGTGTAAACTGTGGGTCTTATCCTAGATAAATCCTTAATAGAGTTTTAAAAGTATGATATTAATTATTTTTATTATTATATTAACTCGGATTAATCATTGTGTAGAAAATTTGACAAATTTATTCTATATCTATAAAAAATTTATAGTACAACAACTTTAAACAAGATAAAAATTATTTTTATATACTTAAATTTTTTATATAATTTTTTTCTAAAGGTGCACCAAATAGCTTTTTTTTTAAAAAAAATATCCTGCTCATCCAAGTATGCCAAACCCTCCATGAAACCCATGTTTTAGATGGGGTAGCATGGGGTATTTTTAGAGGAGGCGAGTATGTAAAACGGCGTATACTCATGTCGTTCTTGAGGCCATGTGAAAAAGATAAAAGGAAAATTATTTAAGGACAAACCATTTCTTTTTGTGCGAGCGAAGGGTTTTAGCGATGGCTTAAAAACCCAGAAAATCTCTCTCCCCCCTCCAATTTTCTATCTCTTTAATATTTTTCTTCATTAATGGAGCTTCTAAATCCTACCCTTCCATACCAACCTCTAATTTTCTCTCCGACTTCCCTCTACACCCCTAAATTCTCCATCAAAATTTGCAACACCATAACCCCTCCCAAATTCCTATCAATTCCGTTCTGTTTACCTTTCTCTACCACCAGAAGAATCTTTCATGTTTCAGCTCATTTTGGTCGACCCGCTGGTAATCGCAGAAACTCACTTAGGAAAAAGCTCATTGATGATCAACAGGTGCGTGAAAAGACTCCTACTTTTCAAAATCATAGCTATGATGATGGAAATAATTCTGCTGAGAATTTTGATCGAGTTAGTGTAAAAGAGAGTGATTTTGGTAATGGTTTTAATGTTGACCAGTCAGGCAGTTTGATAGGAGGGCAGAACAAATTGGAAAAATTGGGTGATTCTGTTTTGCTGAGTAAGTTGGACAAGTGGGCTGATCAGTGCAGTAAAGATACCGCGTTTTGGGGTACTGGGTATGATCCCATTTTCACTGTTTTTCATGATTTAGAAGGGAATGTGAAGAGGGTTTTAGTTAACGAGGATGAGATTTTAAAGAGAAGCGGAAATGAGAAGCGAGAAGTTCGGGATTTGACGGAGGAGAATTCAAAAATTTTGTATGCAAAAGGTTTAGCTAGAGAGATGGAGAGAGGTGGACATGCGATTCCTAGGAATAGTACTGTTGCCAAGTTTGTTGTTGATGGAGCGGGGTCTCGGTTTTTTAACCGATTTCATGGTGTTGTTCATCACCAGGAGTTTATTCCCGTAGTCTCGAAAGTTGGGACGATGGTGTTTTGTGGTTTTGTTGCGATTTGGGCTGTGAAGAAGTTATTCAGTTTTGAAAACAAGGAGGAGCAATACACGGAGCTGGAAAAGGAAATGATGAGGAGAAAGATAAAGTCTAGAAAGGAGAGAGAGATGTTGGAGAAGGGTAGAGTTGGAGTTGTTCAAGAATCTTTGGAACCACCAATGGTGTTGACGGAAAGGCCTAAACTTGATAAGCAAGAATTGATGAAAAGTATATTCAAAGCAAAGGCAGCCTCAAAAAATGAATTGCTTTCTGGTGGATCCTTCTACTTCTCAAACTACTAATGCAATGGATTTTGATCGGGAAATCCAGACAATTAGGGAAATGGCAAATCAAGTCCGGGAGAGTGAGACTAGAGAACTCAACAAGGGTACGGAAGAAAAGCAACCCGTTAATGAGGAGCCATTCAGTGAGATGCAGATATTTGAAGAGCTCAAAGTGGTTGCAAGTTTTCCTAGTGAAACACAAACTAAAGATTCAGTAGACAGAAGGGATGTGGATGTAATTAGAGTGAAGGAAAAATTAAATGAAACGGGGAGTGATGATACTGGATATCATTCTAAGATATCTGCTGAAGAGAACAAGGTCACGCAAGAATCTGGCACTTCAAGTATAAATTTCTCAGATGACCGGGAAACAATGGTCAATGGAGATGTTATCCATTCTTTTGATGTTCTTGATGGTGATTCATGCATGTCGAAGAGCAGGTCTATTAGACCAAAACCACGAGTTATACGGTCTGTCAAAGAAGCCAGGGAGTTTCTTGCCAGAAAAGGTGTCAAACATATCCAAGAACCACAATTTTTTTCAGTGCAGGAAAGTACTTCCGTGTTGGGGATTCCTGATGATGAAGAATCCAGTGGGAAAACAAGCCAAAGAGGGGCAGTGGAAGAAAAGGTGTCTGAACCAATCATTTCGGGCAGAATATCAGAGTCTGGGCCTGCTGCAAATGCATGTGAAGACATAACTCGTAAGGAGAAGGAATTTGTTCCAGCCAAGAATGACAATTCCAAGAACCAACAGGGAGTGCATGATCTTCAAAAGCCCGACACTTCCTTAAATCACGACATTAATGACAGCAGTACAGAGAGAAGACAGTCTGCAGGGACAGAAAACTGGATTGAGAAAATTTTTGACGAAGTTGAACCTATAGTAAAGAAGATTGGGGAGGGATTTAGGGAAAACTACAAGGCTGCGAAAGAAATAGCAAGTCAACACCCGAATTCAAGTATTGATATAACACAGCTTGAGTATAGTCAAAATGATAATGAACTTGAGTGGATGAAAGATGATGGTCTTAGAGACATTGTTTTTCAAGTTAGAGATAATGAGTTAGCAGGGCGAGATCCATTTTATCAGATGGATGCTGAAGACAAACTTAAATTCTTCAAAGGTCTTGAGAAGAAAGTTGAAAAGGAGAATGAAAAGTTGGTTCAAGTGCATGAATATCTCCACTCAAGCATTGAAAATCTTGATTATGGAGCAGGTAGTTAATTGATTTTAGATGATGTTATTTCTTTGACTTTTCATGTTGTGAATTAATGGACCCTTTCACAGAAATGATTAAATTTTGAAATTTAGATCGGTTATGCATTTACCTCTCCTCGTGCATTTTGGTTAAGTCTAACGCCACATGTTATGAAAAGCACTTTCAGATTTTTCTATAGAACTCGAGCTAATGTTATGTTCTTCTTCTCCAGATGGTATCAGCTTATATGATCCCCCAGAAAAAATTATACCAAGATGGAAAGGGCCACCGTTAGAGAAGAATCCTCAGTTTCTTAACAACTTCCTTGAACAACAGAATGCAATTGCTGCAATGAATGCCGGTACTTCTTACCCTGTGAAGAAAGATGAAGAGAACTTGATTCAGAAATCAAATAAATCATCAGTTGATGAGAGTGTTGGCACTTCTTTGCCAAACTATGCTTCAAAGAAGTTAAGCTGCAAGGATCTAAAAAATTCAAAGGTAGTTATAGAAGGAAGTGATGGCTCTGTTAGAGCTGGTAAAAAATCAGGAAAGGAATATTGGCAACACACGAAGAAACGGGCTCGTGGGTTCTTGGAATCTTATAATGCAGAGTCAGATCCAGAAGTTAAATCTATCATGAAGGATATAGGGAAGGACTTGGATCGATGGATAACTGAAGAGGAAATACAGGAAGCAGCTGATCTGATGAACAAACTACCAGAAAGAAATAAGTTAATGGAAAGGAAAATCAACAAGCTAAAAAGAGAAATGGAATTGTTTGGACCACAGGCTGTAGTGAACAAGTACCGTGAATATGCAGAAGAGAAGGAGGAAGATTACTTATGGTGGCTAGATCTTCCACATGTTCTGGTGAGTGTGTAGTTTCATTTGCTGGTCTTTTCTGCTTTTGTTGAAGTTTGTGACATTTTAACAAAGAAGGTAGGAATGCCAGGATAATTTTTTGGGGGTGCTAATGCACGTTAAATTGATTATACCGAGTTAAGCTAGATTATTGTTTTGCTCTTTATCCCAAGTAAACTTTTTAAGATAACACTCATGTGATGCACTTCTTAGTATGTATGCATGTATGATCATTAACTACCTGTGTTTCTCTATGCCAGTGCATTGAATTATACACAATTGAAAATGGAGAGCAGAATGTAGGATTCTATTCATTGGAGATGGCTGCAGATCTTGATTTGGAACCAAAACCATGTCACGTGATCGCATTTGAGGATGCTGGTGATTGCAAAAACCTTTGTTGCATTATTCAGGCTCACATGGATATGGCTGGAACTGGCCATGCCTTTGTGGTTCCAAGGCCACCTAAGGTAAAGTTTTTCTGTTTCCAAATATAAAAATTCCTGTTCATGACCAAATCATGAAGTTGAAGAGAGAGAAGATAAAACATTGTCCATTTGAGCAGTAAAAGGGATAAGCCAAACCCTCTTATTAGCTGCCTTTTGAAAATCATATAGCCTGCTAAAATGGATCTACCATTTGAGCATTTGTGTATTTGCAAGTGGTGCATCCATGATTCTCTGTATGCATCCATAAAGTTTTTTCTGAGTTCTACACTGAGTCCAGAAGAATATCATCTGCACTCACATCTAATGAACCAAAAATTTGGATGAAAACAATCCTGTCCACAACACCTTGTGCTTTTTAGTTATTGCGTTCTGCAGGTTGAGAATATATCAAGACTGCTGACTGCAAGATGTCTGATTTTGTTTTTAATTCCATGTAGAAAGGTGATGGGGTTGTGTTTTCTTGTGATGGGTTTTGTTTTCTTGTTCATGAATCCCTTACTGCTTTGATTTGAAAATCTTGTTTCCTGTTCTTTTAAACTTGGTTTATCTTTGCTAGGATGCCTTCCGGGAAGCCAAAGCAAATGGTTTTGGCGTTACTGTCATCAGGAAAGGGGAGCTACAGCTGAATGTTGACCAGATGCTGGAAGAGGTTGAAGAACAAGTTGCTGAAATTGGTAGCAAGATATACCATGACAAGCTCATGGGAGAGCGATCTGTTGATATAAACTCGCTAATGAAAGGTGTCTTTGGTGTTGGTGGCCAAGCAACCAGGTCCAGAAGGTACTTCTGATTCTGGCATATGTCGCAACCAAAAAATAGATTTGAATAATTTGATGATGGTGTCTTGAGGGACAAGATAACATAATGTTTTGAATAACTTCTGCAAAAAAATAGCCGCTTTTGTGTTTCCTAATTGCTCTGTTTTCAGGAGAAGGTCGAAGCGAAAGCTGAGGAAACCTGGCAAGAAATGAAGATTTCAGCCTTGTCATGAGATTCAGTGACTGGTAACATAGATTAACCGAGTAAGAAGTCAAGATCCCTGTGAAGCCTTCTATAACATGCATCACACGCTACAGGCAGGGAAATGAAATTGCACAGATGGCGGGGACATCTTTGACATCGATCTCTGATGGTCTTTTTGTATGGAATAGGTCCAATTCTACTTCTTTGTTCCCCTGAAGATGGATTTGTACATAGCTGGTGCTGGTGCTAATCCATACCTCCTTGCGACGTTAATCCATTTTCAATAAAGAATCTCTTTCTCCTGGGTTCTCAAGTTTTCATGAATATGCACACTAAGAACGGTTCTGCCTCTGTAGCACCCCGCATCGCTTTGGTTAAGTGACCCATAGAGGTGACAATTTCACCCGAACCTAATGAATACTGACTCAAAATGTTCCGAATGGGAAGAATATTTTATGGATATTTCAGGTTCAAGTAAAACCAAAAAAAAGAAAGTCAGGTTTCAGAAGGGTAACGGATACTACTCTACCTTGTTAAACTTGACTTGAAATTTATTTATGCTCTTAAAATTTTAAATATCAGGTTTCATATTTATGTTATTAGCTATGTATATAGAGAGTTCAGTTTTTTCTCTTTTAGTCGTCTACTGTTATCATCTCTATCCTCTGTTTCTCTCTTCTCTCGGCCACTTGCCACCTACCCCAATCTTTCACCAGAGCTCCCTTCGCCAGATTCTGCCTTCTTGAACTATGTTTTTGTTGCAGGTTGGCTGAGGAGATGAGGATGACTGAGAAGGTAAAAGAAGAATCAATAGCAGATTTAAGAAAAAATGATTGATGCTCTTGTTTTTTAATAACAAGCAGTGTTTTATCATTGTTTGCTATACGCAGCGTTTTATTCTCTTTTAATTACAAGAATTGCCACGTGTGGCCATCTTAGCTATACGAGAGAATCCTGGAATATAGGTGTGTGCTATTGTTGCTTGCAACTTAAGTCTGTATCATAATTCTTAATTTATTGAAGAAATTAGGTCGTCATATTCTCCCTCTGCATTCTAATTATATACATGAACATAATTACGAAAATGGTAACCTAATACTTCAAGACTACCTTTTTTAGTGCTTGGAAGAATCCTATGATCTCATGTTGATTAAAAGTCTTACAACATGTTTGAAACTCTTTTCATTGATTTCAATTCAAAGGTTTTAATGAAATATCATGTTTGAAATCCTTTTTAGTGTTAAGAACTGGATTTTAAATGGAAAGTCAATATCTAAAAAAAGTTAATCAAAGGTTAATTCCTCTAATTTGCAATTCCAAATAGGAGAGAATTGATATTAAAACTAACTTTTTTTTAAATACCCATCTAGACCTTATTTTTAAAAAATAAGATATTTGAAGAAATAAAATGAAGGTAACATGGAAAATAAAATGAATTCAATTTCATATCTTCCAAGCATGTGAAATCAACTTATTTGTCAATTGAATTCAAATCAAACATTATAATTAAACTCAATTATAACTGAAGAATTGGTTGAAGGAAAAATATGCAGATGAACTCTTAGTGCTAACCATGAACAAAATTGTGGGTGTTGGTGGACATTTTCTAAAAAACCTGTTTAAGTAAAAAAAAAATCATAGTCAATGAGGATGACGAATCTGAAAAGGTTGTTGAGGATCTAATACGCAAACTGTGCTTTAATTTATTTTTTTCTAAAAAATTATGTATGGAACTATGGAACTATGGATGTGTCTAGGTAATGAATATCCAAATAAATACTTTATACCTACTAGTCAATGGTTTTGGAATCATATTTAGATATGGATAATACAAAAGTGGATTTATAAGATCCATACGAGTTATCCTTCAATTTACAAGGTCATCTTAAAGACCCTCAGGCTATAACAAGTTATTTTCACCTGCCAGTGAATAGTATAGTTTTAGAAATCTTTTGCCAACCAGTATACTCGTGAAAAATTTTAGAAATTTTTATTGAACCTTACTGGGTTTTCCCAAAATTGTAAATGTGATAATCAATGCCTTGATCTACAGTATCTGCAGCCAATCCAAATGTTCAGAATGGTTGCGCCATTAGCAGTTGCCTTGCCACATGATTCTGATCTGTGATGGCAGCGACATTGGAATGTAAACTCAGGGAATCTTCTGAAATGAACTCAGATCCGGCACCTGCTACGATTGCTGAGCTGATATTAAATTGGTGCCATGAATGCACTTAGATTTGCATCAAACGATTGTTTAGGGGCAAAGAGAAATCAGAGGGAGAAATGATAAAGAACGCTGCTTCTCGTAAAAGGTTAGGGTGGATATTATTTGTCCAACGCTATCAACCAACACCAAAATATAAACATAGCATAATTTATAAGTTGACGCACATCACCAATCATATATTTACATATAAAAAACAGAGAAAGAACATAGCTGAGATTTTTTCATCCTCAGTACCAGTTGAAAAAGAAGAATACTTTAAAACGTGTCATATCCATCACAAAGAATCAAGACCATTCTTTGGTCCAATCGGAAAACATCCAACTAACTGTCATGTAAGAATATGAGATCGGTGGTGAAATGAAGGTAATCTACTTCAATGAAATATATAGACAATGAATGAACTTTGCCATGCATGTGCACAATGACGCATGTACATATTCACGAATATATACCAATATCCACACAATTCAGCAATTTAATTCAGCAATCTCATCAAGGCGGCGATCCATGATATGTGATACTGTTTCAAGGAATAGAGCTTCACTTGTTACAGGAAGCGTGGAATCCTGTGCCTCTTGAACAATCTCCCCAATAATAGATTCCTTCTTCAAGGTCTCTCTGCACATTAAACTTCCAATGGAAAAAGGGGTGAGCCCACGCTCCACTCCTTTCTTCAGGAGCATGGTGGATATGCGGAGAGTGCGTGCACTTTCAACTGGTATGTCCCATCCATGAAACTTCAGAAGGGCAATATCCTCTTCAGCATCTAGTGATTTTATGTAGTCAATGGTCTTGGAGTCATAAGGTTGGTGAGCTTGGGGCCAATAAAGCCATTCAAATGTGCAATCTTCGAACTGTAGGAAGAAAAGACTACATGATTATGTTTTGGAAAACTGAGCAGCAAACTAATATATTGTGATGATAAAAATAATGCTACTAGTGGAAAGACCCAACCATAAACTGCAGCAATTGAAATGACATGTTTATGGCAAACTCAAATCAGATGAACCAGAACAGAAAAAGAATAATACTGAAACAAGCAAGAATTAAATCTAGAGAGAGAGAGATGACATAAATGAAGTTGGTGAAAGCAACGGATATAAGGTTTGGAACAGATTGCAAACTTACACTTTCAGGCAAGCAATATCCATGATCAATTGGAATCAGCACAGTCTGGCCATCTTGATCTTTGCCCAACAAAATATTCCCAGCATGCCTATCTGCGTTGGCCATCCTAATGTCCAACACAGAGATTTTATGGACTTCCTTCAATGGGAAAGACCCGGGTCCCATATCCTCACAGCTTCCATTGTTCTCCATAAACATCTGCAGGGACCCAATCTTGTTGGTTACACCTTCTGGATGATTGAAACCGTAGTGCAAACACTTGATCATAAGTGTGGGCGGGACCCCAGCAAAGCCCTTACTGCCACCAAACAAAGATCTGCGTCCACTCTCTGGATGATCCAGGATGTACGCTGCAACTTCCCTGAAAGCACCTTCTCCAACTCTTGTACCTTTTTTCAAACCTTCACCATCTGAAGACAACGGCAGCCCTCGAGGGTTGTTCACAGCCATAGGTTCCTCGTCAATTGGCTTAAAAACAGAAACAAACCTCTCTCCATATGAATCCTGCATGAAATAAGCCCCTCCTGTACCCTCCATGGACCTGATCGGATCAAGTCCAACATCCAATCCATCAATGGTAGCATTAACCATATCCCAGATCGCAGGGGGAAACTCAATTTTGGGATTAACAATAATTGGCTCTAATGAAAAATCCCTATCAGGAGGCTTTCTCGGAATAATCCCTCTATCAACTTCATAACCCCTCCTACCATTCTCTTCACTAGTGTCATATTGTCTCCTAACATTCTCTCTATCATTCAATCTTGACGCGACAATATCCAATTCAAAATTCTTCTCCACAGGCCTAGCCCTAACTTTTGATGATTTCCTCACTAACAAATGAATTGCTGCATCATTGTTATTATTATTATATCTACATACATCATCAATCAGCCTTTGATCCTCAAGCCGCTCCCCCTCACAAACAACCTCTTGCTCATCAAGATCATCAAATTCCTTCCCTTTCTTTGCAATCTGTTGCTTCACATACCCGACATCCCTCCCTCGCTCCACATTAAATGTCAACTGTTTCCCACTTGTAGTCTTAACTTTTATAACCTGAAGATCTGAAAGCCTAAGAACCAAATGCAGAACATTTCCATCCGTGACCCCATAATCACGAACAAGGGAATTGCTCCGGGCAAGCTCCCGACCTCCACACACCAATTTTTGGTTCTTTACAACAAATCCCTTATAAGATTGAATCCGTAACTTAACGGATTCAATGGAATCACACTTTAGAACCCGCATTGGCGTTACAGACCCCGAAACAGAGATATAAATCAAAATCGACTCATCAGGGGGCGGAACCGGATTCCCACTCATGTAATGAGAGGAAAGAACAGGTTCAATTTGAATTGGACTTAAAACCACACCGAAAGACATCTTTTCTTTTTATTTATTTACTTCCAAAATGATTTTTTTTTGTACAAAAAAATTGGATTTTACGAGAATCCAACACACAAGATCACAAAATATTACCCATTTTTTCTTTAATGACCACCTAATTAAAATTTAGATGATCAAAAAAACAACACTAAAATAGGAAAATAAAGAACAGGGCTTTGGATTAGGGTTTGGTGATTAGGGGGGTCATGAAAAGAAATGAATTACTGCGGAGACATAAAAGAACAGAGACATATCGAGAGAGACGGGGATTCTTACCAGGACCGGAAGAACCGAGGAGGAAGGAGGAGGAAGGAGGAGCTTTAAAATTTTCGACTGTCAATTTTTAGAAAAAAAATTAGGATTATCGTAAAATGGCTGGCTAAGATTGACGTGTTTGTTAACGTGAAAAGAGGGAAATCCAGCAAACTCAGCCTTGAGAGAGACAGAGAAGAAGAAAATACGCGTATAGCCGCCTGTGGCTCCTTGACAACGACAAAGGTTTTGGGTATTTTGGTCAATTAAACTACAAAAAGAGAGAGGGAATCTTCCTCTACTTTAGTCTTGTAACTTTTTTATTAGTTTATTACTATTATGCTACACCTAATAGCTACCAGTCTAGTGGAGGTGGAGGTGGAGGTGGAGCTGTCGGTCACTTCTTGTTCCTCCTATGGAGTGCTCTCAAAGTTTAAAAAACACACCCCCAAGTTTTCAAGATGTTTTTTTTAATCCTTGAACATTTTGATAAGACTTTTCTGTTGCATAACAAAGTTAAATCTCTTTCGAATTACATTTAAGCCACCCAAATTAATATATTCAAGAAAAAAACCAAATTTATCTTTCCAAAATCCGAATATATTTACATAAAAAAAAGCATTAAGATCGAATTTCAGGCATGTATTTTATTTATAATTAAAATAGATTTTGTATTTTTAAAGTGTTTTTTTTATTTTTTAAAAATATTTTCTAGATATTCTTTTAGTGATATTAATATGTTAATTTACAAAAAACTATTATTTAGATTTGTTTTTAATTAAAAACCAAACAAATTACTTTTGAATTACTTTTACTTGCCCTCCAGTTGCTGATAATGTTTTTTAACAATTATTGACACGAATATTTTTTCATAACAAAAACTATGATAATCTTTTTAATAAGAAAAAAATAAATAGTTTTTGAATATTATGGTATTATTATTTCTAAAACATATTTTAAAAATAAAACGTCATGTTTGAACGGCTTCAACATCTTCTAGAGAGACGCGTCTTCTATTTGACTTTTTAGCGTTTCGGGAACAGAGAGGAAAAATTGTAGTTTTGGGTTTGAACTTTGAACACTTGATTCATGTATGGTCATATGTTAATGCCAGGACCACTTTGGAGAAACGTGCAGGCAACGTAACCTTGAGGAATTTCATTTGGTTTCGATGTTTGCGCTGTTAGTTTTATGTTATTTTTAAAATTATTTTTTTTTAATAAATATATTAAAATAATATTTTTTTATTTTTTTAAATTATTTTTGACATTAATATATAAAAATATATAAAAAAATAAATTTAAAATAAAAAATAATATATTTTTTTTAAATCACTTTTAAAACGAATTGCAATCATGGATGACCTATATAACTTGCCATCCTGTTTAATATTCCGATATTAAACTTCTATTTTAATGTGATTTCAGTGCCGTTCATGTTGGAAGAAATGAAAGGGTAGGGTCCTGAGATGGGATAGCAATTCCTGGTTTATTATTTTGATTTAAAAATATTTTTTAAGAAATTTTGTTTTTTGTTTTTTTTTTAAATCGAGTTAATATAAAAAATATTTTTTAAAATATAAAAATATATTATTTTAATACATTAAAAAAACATTAAAAAATAATCTCGAATATACTTCTAACATGTCATAAAAACCTCTTGGTTGGGTTCCATGTTGGCCGATAGCAGTGGGCTAATAAGACTTTGAGCCTGTATGGAAGTAATTTTTTATTCAGAATATTTTAAAGTAATATTTTTTTATTTTAAAAAAAATATTTTTGATATCATTATATTAATATAAATTTAAAATACCAGAAAAATTAATTTAAAATAAAAAAAATATTTTTTTAAAAAAACTCCTTTGAAATACTTTTTAAATGGGGTTCTACGTTGGCCAACAGCGGTTCTACGAATAAATTTCAAATAACTCGTTGGTTATAGGATTTGCTTGATTTAATTAGCTTTTCATTGGAAATTATACGAACCAAATTAAAATCTAGAAATTGCATTTTCAATTCTTTGTTTTTATACTTTATATGGCATTTGGAGGTGGCCACTTTCTATTTTTTATTTTTCTTGTGAGAAAGATTTGAAATAGAGAACGAGGTGCGAGGAGGAGTGTTTGTGTTTGGAAATGCACACCGCAGCACTTATACTTGCATCAGGCAGGAAATGAACAGAAAGCAATGCATGTGGCAGCAGCACAAGGAGAGAAAATATTATTTACTGTAATAACATTGTGACTATGAAATTGTCTTTCTAAAGGAGATTCGTCTATTTGATCTTAAAGATAAAATTATATTTTCACACGGTTTATTGATTATTATAAAAATAGATAAAATAACTTTATTTTTTTTCAATTGAATCTTCTTTCAATTCTTTATAAATCAAATTTGATTATCGTTATTCTAATTACTATATATTTTATTTGAGATGATTTTTAATTATTTGTTTTATAATTTCATCATGGTAGAGAGAAAATAAGAAAAAAACAATTAGGTGGAGGTGCGGGGAATCGAACCCCGTGCCTCTCGCATGCGAAGCGAGCGCTCTACCATATGAGCTACACCCCCTTCCTTTTGTTAATCAATGCAACATTTGATACTAAAAAGGTTTTAATTGGTCATGAGAATGGACCGGGCTGGTTGAACCAATCTACAAATTTTCTTAATTCCCATCGGTGGAGTAAGGAGCGGGAGTCCATGGAGCCCAATGCCAAATCTTGATCAGCAGTCCAACAATGCCACCGAATACAAACCAAAACTAGGATTTAAAATATAATACAGACCAAAACTAGAAAAAAAATAATTATTTGTATGATTAAATAAAAGCAAAACTTGCACTTGATAAGACAGGATCATGCAATGATGATGAGATGAAGCCAACTGGATCCTTAGACCACTAACTTGTTCTCTTCCTTCTTGCTGTCAAAGAGAGTTGTCAGTAATTCATGCACTAACATCATTGCCATTTTACGGCGAAGGGATGCCCTAAAGTCATTTATGAATGATACTAGTAATTAACAATCAGTATGGAAACTATGGCCAAAAGAGAAATGGCAGGTCGGGGATGAAAAAAATAACAAGAAAAGGAAATGGGTTCGAGCAAAGGTTGAGTTAGACAAGCATGTTATTGATCCTGAACTAAACCAAAACATGGAGTCGCCAAACTAGTTCATAGAGACTACATCTCCAATCTCACCAAAACCACCATTGACCAGTCACAGCCTCTCGGGGACCTTCATCTCCTAAATGTGAAAACATCAGAAGCTGAAGCGGTTGGAGTTTTCAGGATCCACCACAGTACTCTTGGGGATGGCACTTAATTTCTCATCTCTCTTCTACTGGCTTGTACTCGACAAATTTAAAACCTAGCGCTTTGCTTACTATTCCTGGAAAGAAGAAGAAGAAGAAGAAGTAAAATGGGAATAAATCTAGATGGTAAGCAAAATCCTGTCTCTCCTAATCCTGATGTGGATAGCATGTCTTTGACTAGACCAGAATGGTGCATTAAGTCTTCACTCTTGATTTTCAATGTGCGAACAAAAAATAAAATAAAAATTCCTGGTCTTCAACACCAGGTTTTTAGGGAAGATAAAGTTAACAAGAAGACTTTCTTAAGGTTTAGTTAGCAACATGAAACTCTGCAACACCAGCCTTGTCTTCTTCTTGTTTTGTTTTTTAATCTGCTGGAATGCAAAGACTTTGCTTTCCGAACGTTAATCATAAAAATAAGAGAGAAGAAAATTTTGATAAGATGGGCGATTTCTAAAAACAGGGGGTATTTCCCAAAATAATCGGCCACGGTATTTACCCTGTAATGAAATGCGAGACTCGGTCCTCATAACCTACAATCACTTGGACTATTTTAACGTTGAGAAAAACAACTTGCTCCTTGCCTCCCAGGAAGGAACAAGAAAGAGAAAAGGAGAAGGTGAAACATAAATTACAAAGACCGCTGACTGCATTTTTCATTGCTTCTATATCAGATCTTCCGTACAACATTCTTGTTTTGTTTCTTATGAAAGATTCTGAGCACTTTTTAATCAAGGAAACGGTCCTCATGGAATGGTCTGCAACTTCTGCTACGAGAGCTTATCTTGATACCCTTAAACTGGTAATGAAAAGCTGCTTCTAATCACATTTTCCTGTCTTTTCTTTTCTACGAGCCCTGTTTTGTGCCTCCATTGTGTATTATTGGCTCCTTGATGAAAAGGACATCTTATGGACGCAATAGAAATTGGAAAATACTGGGGCTCTTGATGTTAATATAATTACTGCTGAAAAGATATTCTAATGGATCAAGAAAGAAAGAGTATAAACATCTGCTTTCGCTTCAAAATACCATTTCATGTGGTTATTACGTTGATCAACAATTTCCCCCCTCTTGGATTAACCTGAAAGATCATTATCGTTGCAAACATTGATTATTTTATGTTCCTGATGTTAATGACAAGAAGGGGGATAAAGTTTTATTGTGATAATCAAGTGGAGAAATGGTAATTTCCCTCTCTTGGATTAACCTGAAAGATTGTTATCGATTCAAATATTGATTATTGCGTGCTCCTAATGTTAATGGCAAGAAGATGGGAGCCAATATTAATCACAGAAGTCTATCTTGATGGTTTGTTTTGATTTATTATTTTTTGGTTTGTCCTCCTGGTATATACGCACGAAGACACAGCTACAATTATGTATGACCTCCATGGATGGTAGCTAACCACGGTGTTGTTTCCTTACTTGCAGTGTGGCAATCACAAGAAGCGATATGACTCGTGGATGACAAAAGAACCAGGAAGCAATGAATTCATATCAGCCTTAGCAGCAGGAATGAAAGCAAAACTTATTGTGGAGGTAGCAAATGGTGTCTCACCATCCACTGTAGCCTTAGCAGCCGCTGCCCGACAAACTGGAGGCAGGCTTGTGTGCATTCTTCCAGAGCCTGTCCCTGCTGAATCAAAGAAAGTGATAAAAGATTCGGGGTTAAAGGACATTGTAGATTTCAAAACTGGCGACCCCTCCAAGCTATTGCCAAATTACGAAAAAATTGATTTCTCTCTTGTTGATTGTAAGAATGATGAATACACAAGGTTGCTGAAGTTGATAGATGTGAATCCAAGAAGATCAGTGGTGGTGGCGAATAACTTAGCGGGTGAAAAGAAAGGGTTTGGGAGGCCATGTTAGTTGTCTGAACGATGAGGTTGTAGTAAGGTCTATGAAGCATCCCATAGGGAAAGGCATGGAGGTTACTATGATCGGAAAGTCTAATGATATCGAGAAGAGAGATTGGGGTAGAGAATCCTCTTCTCCACCCAAAATAAAGGAGAATACAATGAAGAAAATTATCAGCAGCAATTGGATTGTCAAAGTTGATGAGAAGAGTGGCGAGGAACATATCTACAGGGTGCCCAAATTTCATTTAGGCCTTTCTCAGCAGAGGTAAACCAACGTTTTTCTCCCATGCCTCATGCCCCATCCAGAGAATACGAGGTCTCAATATGGGGAGTATGCAACGCAGCTGCTGTTAAAGAGTCATGATTAGGAATCATTCTCACCCCCATTGAACCGTGGTCGACAACAATAATTATTCGAAAAGTTCTTGAGCGCCAGGTGATTCTAGTGACACCAATGGCAGAAATGTGCTGTTGTCTGGCAGAAACGTAAGTGGTCTAATCCAGTTCAGCTAGAAAGTATATAAGCTAGTTCTTTCTGAATGGTATAATCTGTCGGTGGATCAATCCGAGGCTTAGTAGAAAGTGGCTGGGCAAGAGTCTGCTACATTTGTCGCCCCTCCCTGGTTTTAAGTCCAAGTAAATGAACCAACTTCGCTACAAGTCAGGTTTGTAGCCCTCTGCTGGTGCAAAGTTAGGGCATGTGGATGTTTCATGTAGTGTTCCGTGAGAGAAATTCTTGTGTAACTAATGTTATAACGATGAAGAAAGGCATTTGCGATTACTTGGTTTCTGGCTTCATTATAATGCATGTCAACCAGGCACCTTTTTGTTGGCTTCTCAAAGTAATTAGAATTTAATGATCAAGACTCTGTTGAGAATTCCCTTCTACAGAGTCTTCAATAATTGCTGGGGCTGGTTGACATTTTCGTGTGGGCAACAACTCCTCATCTCAAGCACTCTCTCTTTAAAAAGTAACCTTAGTTCTTACTCAATACTCCATAAAATTACAGATTTACTCAACTCAAAAGGTTAGCATGTCAGTTTCTCAAACTTGAAATCCAATGATTGGCAATTCGAGGGCAGACAGACAGAGAGAAAACTTCATTACCTTCTTAACATTTGCCCTGAGGAAAAATCCAACTATTGATCGTAGTTAGTTCAGACAAGGATAAATTTGGAAAATCTGCTTACTACAAACAATTAGCTCAGATGTTTCAAAGAAAATATGTCAGCATCTGACTGACCAAGACAGTGACTGCTCAATATCCCTAACCTAGCGACAAACGCATTACTGTTGGCCAGAACTTCTTCCATCACTACATAACCCCCTCTTTTTTCTTTTTTTCTTTTTTTGCTGTTAGCGTGTCAAAACTAAACCTGCTTTGTATCTTTTAATGCAAAACAAGTCTAGATCCGAAAAATTAAATTTGTCACCTTCATCTATAACCTAGGCCAAGACAGCTTGCTGGCTTCACCCTGCAACAGCTAGCATTTACATACAAGTACCAGACACTTTTCAGCAGATTTGCTTTTCATGTTGTCTAAAAATACACTTTACATAAAGTTTATGAGGTAAGCAAATGACTAGTAAACAAAAGGAAAAAAATACAGATGGAATACGATTTTTCTTTTTCATACATTTTCTTTTCCTCTAATAGTAGATGGGGATGTATAACCTAATTAACTTTCCCCGAATATAGGTCATCAGGCTAGGAAACCAAGAAACTGGCTTACGATTATGATTCATGGTAGTTAGATTATTTTTAGATTATATATTATTTTTAGATTTTATATATATATATATAATAAATAAATAAAAAAGGTGGAGAAAACAAGTTTACTTCCGATGACTGTTTTTCTAAGCAATGTTACTTTGTAATAGACCATTTCTTAACGGTAATTTGAAAACAAAATTGAGAGAGAAAATAATGGTGTCGTTGGGTGGTGAGATTTTAAGAACTGGCGGGAATGATGATTACCCGCCATCACCTAACCATAATTTTCCCTTCATTTTCAAGGAACTGATTCCTCCAACAACTACTCGCCATCTGATCACTGCCTTCACTTTCAAGTTCGCGGTATTCTTTCTTCTTGTTCTGGGTCGTTCTTGGCTACTTCCTGTTACGAGCCTTCGATCTCCATGGCAAAATTAAGATTTCAAGAATTGAGACCTGTGTTTGTTTTATTATGCTTCCTGTTTTTTGTCTTGAGACTCGGGATTTTCGTGGCTGCTGATGACCAGTCAAGTGAGTCTCACAAAGATGATGGTTATGATTTTGGAGTCACAGAAGAAGATCAGATTGGTGACAATAGCACTGCTCAGTGGTGGTGCTTATGCTGCCCCTAATAGTGTTGCGATGGATCAGGAAAGATCCGAGCTTTGCAATACCGACATGAGTAGTTTTCTTCCTCCACCATATAATAACATATCAAATATGGTCTGCCGACCAGTTTGGAATACTTTTCTGTTGAGGGTAAGTCCAATCTGACGGTTCATTTTTCTTTGATCTAATCTGTTTCTGTTCATGGGCATGCCCTAACATCACCATCCTGTGCCTGCAGTATCAGAAGAAAGAAGATAATGTGGTGACTTTTATATTATCTGCCGTGTACACAACCGGATGGGTGGCAATGGGGTTTTCAAAAGATGGACGGATGGTCGGATCCAGTGCTATGGTGGGGTGGTTCAATAGGAAAGGTCAGGCAAGAATCAAAGAGTATTACTTGCAAGGTACCAGGCCATCACAGGTCATAGAGGATGCAGGTGAGCTGGACCTCACGAAAGTTCCACCTGCTGTTGTGATTAATGGGGCTATGATTTACCTGGCATTTCAAGCCAAGTTTGAGAAACCTCTCGCTTCCCAACCAATCATATTGGCTTTTGGAACCAGGTTTCCAAATCACTTCCGCCTATCCTCACACGACGACAAGACCACTGTTCTTTTCGACTTCACAGCAGGTTTGTTTCATCTCCACCAGGCTAGGCTTCCTTTTGTTCCTGTTTTTTTAGCATATGATTTTACGATTTCTCTTCCCGCAGGTTCAGCGTCGAGAGCGCATGTAAATCCTGGGCAGATGAAGAAGAATCACGGGGTATTAGGAACCCTGGCATGGGGTCTATTCCTTCCTGTCGGGGCAATTGTTGCAAGATATTTGAAGCATAAAGATCCACTCTGGTACTATCTACATGCTGGTGTTCAATTTTTGGGATTTCTCCTGGGGCTTGCCAATGTAGTTCTCGGACAACAACTCTATAATAAGATTGACGCCAATATACCATCACACAGAGGCATAGGGATCTTTGCTCTCACTCTTAGTATTCTTCAGGTATGTCCTCGTCTGATTTTATGCACAGGAGCTTTTCATGATAATCATCATATGAAATGCATTCTGATAAATGCTCCAAACCTGGAATTCAGATATTGGCATTCTTTTTAAGGCCCAAGAAAGATGCCAAGATCCGCAGGTACTGGAATTGGTACCACCACTGGTTCGGAAGGATTGCCCTCTTCTTTGGAGTCTTCAATATAGTGTGGGGGATCCATTTAGGAGCTGCAGGGGATGTCATGGAAGATAGGCTTTGGTTTTCTAATTTCTATGATTCTAGTCACAGTTATTATTCTCGAAACGCTGTCTTGGTTGAGGGGATCAGAGAGGACTACTACTCCACCTGAAACCTTCCAAATGAATCCGTTTTAATACACAGTTTTCATCAGGTACCGTTTTAAAAGAATCTGCATTTTCCTTTCTTGCAATTGAGTCGGTGTTTCTTTTTATCTTTACATGCATATTATGTTAACAAATTATGGCCATATTATTAGAAATTTCAACAGTATTTTGGTGAAACAGGGTCGATGGTGGTTGTAAAATTTTGCAACCGAAAGAAATGGTAGAAGTACTCAGACATGCACCGATTTATATTTTTTGAGAAGGCCAGGAAGCCATGTCCAGCTGCATTCTTGTTCAATCTTGGACCTAGTCAGAAACTGAGTGTTGAACCTAGATTACAAGCTGTTCCTAATTGTGTCTGCCAAGCTGGAGAGACCGTCAGCTTTTCTGGACCAAAACACCTAGCAAAGAGCAACTTCTTTGGGGTTTATGAGCTCGTGTTACTGTTTTGAGTTTCTGTACAAATTGAAGTGGATGAAGCGATGTGTGTGTTGGAAGATTTAGTTTTTGTGAGGAAATTGGCATGCTGTTTACTATTTAGAATTTGCGGGTTGTCTTTTCTATTGTGTTTGGCAAGTATAATTGCAAGGAAAACGCGAAGATATTTTTTAAGATGTTTTTCGAAAATGGAAATGAAAAGAATTAACAGAAGAAAAGTTACGAAACTGAAATTACATTTCTTTCAGGGTTGGGATATTTTTTCAAAGAGTGAAGAAGAATTTCTCTCATCTTTTCTTCTGGCTGTTTGGTTCAGAAATTAAAAGATTGTGTCAACGTAACGATGACGAGTCTAAATACATACCATTACCATCCACCAAATATTTATTTCATTCGTTTGTGGGATGTGAGGTTATTTTTAAAAATTGTTTTTTTAGAAATATATTAAAATAATACTTTTTTTTATTTTTAAAAAATTATTTTTAATATCAATACATAAAAAAAAATCTAAAAACACCAAAAAAAAATTAATTTAAAAAAAAAAATCCTTTTTTAAAAAAACACATTCAAACACCCGCATAAACATTACAAACATCTCACCAGCCCGTGGCAAGAGAGATATCAGAGAATTTCACAAGTTCAAAAACTTTTTGGTTTAATGACGGCAATGCATTTTTCAGATAGCAGGAAATTATGCAAGGGCACTTGAACAAAATGTCAAAAGCTAAGTTAATGGAAAAGTTCCCCTTATTTACAATTCAATAAAATTAATTTCTATAAGGGAAACCAAAAGGACTGAATGTATTTAGATGCTGTGATCCAAGATATCAAAATTTTCAGCCTACATTTTCTGCCAAAATTTTCAACTTGACGAAACATATGTTGAAGATTCAAATGGTAGACTTCCTGCTGGTAAACCTGCACATCAAGCAAAACCCAATATAAGGCCCAAAAAGTGTGGCTCTATTTAACAGACTAGAACCTTTTGCCTCCTAATCTCCAACTTGATATCACCTGGGCATCAGTAAGTGATTTCAAGTTATGAATCACTTCACTTTTTCTGTTCCGGTAAGTCAGCGCTTTTGTTTAAGCAACTTGCAGGAAATGAATTAGTTTCTACCGAAATCATGGCAACTTCAAGTCATGGAAGAAAAAACACCTGGCCAAGTTCTGTTCTATGCATCCACTACCCAGGAATCAATTATGGCACATTTTAACAAGAATCCATCTCAAGGCAGCAACTTTTGAAAAAGCAGTTTCTCTCTTTTAACCAGGCCCGTTTGTTATGCTAAAATGGCACAGTTTCTGGAATTAACAAGAAGAAGAGATAGAAAGAGTGACAGAAATACCTGAAGTTACAAAATGGAAGCTGTTACTGAGTATCCACTATCCATTGCACAGGCACAAACCAAGTCAAATGGAGAACTGCAAATTTATCAGAGCACAAATACACTAATCACAAAAAAATCTTGCATGTGCTTACAGAAAATTCTATCCATAGACCAAAGAAAGGTCAACCTGCATATTGCCCTATGGTTGTGATATGCAGGTCTAGAAAGATACCGAGGAGAGCAGTGTTTAAAAATATGTATTTACATAAAAAAATAGATGATCAAAGAGGCAGTTCATGAAATGGAATTTTCCTCAGGTTCAACAGATAAGTTATCTGTTTTTGTTAGTCAGGAAAACAAAAATTACACTGGCTTTGATTATACAGAACTAACCTTTAAACTTTTGCTGAAGGTGCTGTGACCATGAAAGCCAGAATATACTCAAGATACTTGTGCCCCTTACGCATCTGATCCAAAAAGATATTATCTTCCAGTTTTCTCCAAACAATCCTGCTTATACTGAATCGCTTGATTGGAAAGAACAGCAGAACCTAGGATCATGTAGCGCTAGTTGTGCAACCTTCAGCTGCAGCAAAGCTTGTAGATTTGGGAGATTCACTGCCTCTTACCACTCTGTTATATATAACTTTAAAAGACTGTGAGCCATATGGTCGACTAAGCAAACTCATTGGCATTCTCAGAGTCTGCTTCCGGTTTCTCCTTCCCCTTAACAAAATGCTGAAGGTTTTCTCCTCATCAATCTGCTGGTCAGTACTGCTAGCGACATTTTCTTTTGGGCCTTTTTTCTGACTTGAATCGCTCCTATAAATTTCAACTTCAGAAGTATCTGAATGACCATTTTCCTTTATATTTTCCAAGCCAACTCCAGTCAATTCCTTCACATTGTCCTTTCTGTCTGATGCTTGAAGGTTTGCTTTGTCATTTGCTTCTCCTACATTGTCAATGTCCACTGACAGAATTGGAGGTGGACTTGGGCTTTCAGAATTTTCAAATTGTGCTTTAGACTCCGATAGAGGATCAGCAATTGGATCAACAACAGGTGGCAGGACAGAGAATTCCACTGCAACGCAACCAGGCCATACTGTGGTAGGAATAAACTCTGACACATTGGGACTCCCATTGCACTGCCAGGAGAAATGATTAGGATGGAAGCCGCTGCTAGTAACAGGAAATGTACTTGTTGGTATTGCTTGACTGTAAGGAGGATACATAAAGGGCAATGGCTGTATCATGTTTCGGGTTGGAGGTGGTGAGAGGTATGGGTATGGATGGTGCGGGGAGGACATTGGATTGATGGGGGGCATGACAGTTGCGGGTCCAGGGTGAAGAGTCATGTTTACAGGCCAAGGTGCAACAGCTGGAACAGCATCAGGAGAAGAAGGAAGAGGGATGTTGATGGCAACTGGTGGAGCACGTCCAATGGATGTTGACGGGTTGAAAGGAGCTGCAGAAGCAGACAATTTCTTATTTGGTAATCCCGGAGCATCGCCTGAATTCAAAATCAATGGTTTGTCCTTCAAGTCCTCTGCTCTGGGCAAATTGGAGTTGAGATCAACTTGTGGTTCAAATTCAGTAGATGAATCCTTCTCATGAGGTTCCGTTGGAAAGGAATCAATTGAGTTTGGCATCTGGTCAATCAACGTTCCATTCTGTATAATATCACGAACCTCAATATCACCAGATTCATGTTCTTGCACACTCTGAGACACCATAAGGGAGGAATTTTCTTCCAACACGTGAGTTGAGTGTTCTTCCATTTTATGAATACCACCTATTTCCTTCTTCAAATCATTCGTGTAATCTGATTCAGAATTCTCATCCTTCTCTCCACTTCTTTCTTCCACACCCACGACTACTGAACCAGCAACTTCTTTTGCTTCATTTGTCTCTTCAAGTTTTCCATCACCAATTTCCCGTTTATCTGATTTATCACTTTGGGGACACCACACCTGCAACTTAGCAATGGTACCTGGTGGTGCCAGTGCTACTTCCTTGTATGAAGGGGATTTTCCAAGACTCACTATAGAATTCTTTGATGGACGAATGTCATTAGGGGAAGAAACTGGAGCAGATTCTGATGAAATAAGAGTCTTGCTGCCAATCCCGGGATTCTCTGTTGTAGAGGTTTTATAAGATGAAGGAACAGACTTGACCCTGTAGGTTACAGCTTTAACCATTCTCCTCCCAAATTTGGTGCCTGGAGGGATATTGGTGGTTTGGTGGTCTCCATAATTTCCATGAGATGGTGCTCGTTTCTTTAAAAGGTAATACTTACTATTCTGGTGAGCATTCTTGACTGGAGTATAATCCATGTTAGCATCCACAATCTTTTTGTGATAACTATAAACTTTGCCAACAATCCCCCGCCAATGCTTTAGACGTCGCCCATACATGCCAGCTGATCTTGGCCTTTGAACTGGTTGCCATCCATCATCTCCTTCAGCATGAGTTTCAAGCAAGGCTTCATTCCAGATGCTTGATTTTTTTTCCACATTCTCTTCCACAACAGGTGTCTGGAGTTGAACTTGGGCAGAGCTGGTCTCTAGGGAAGCATCATCTTCAGGCACTGGTATCTCCACATCTGAAGCCTCTTTAAGAGTATCTTTTGCAGATTCATAGGAACTTGTCATACTAACATTTGGTTGGGTTTTTTCCTTTACCTGAAAAGCAAAAGGTTGCAAAGGCATGTTGTATTAAAGAAGAATTCAGAGGTGACTGTACAAAACATTGTCATTTTCCAAGTCAGTAATTTTTCTAAAATATAGCTTGGCAAAATACTTGATCTCCACTGTGGATCTTCATTCCATCTTTTTTTCATCACTTCATTTACAAGAAGAAAAGTGACAGGCCTTCACTTTTAACAGTATTAGAGAAGGAAAAGTTTGAAGGAGAAACCATAATTATTCTAGATCTTGCCTCTGTTTTCTTGTCATGGTAATTCTATAACAAAGACTGTCAGTTCATACAAGGGAGTTGTTTCTACAGTATTCCAAATGATCCAGTAGGGAACCCCTTAGATGTTTACTTAACAAATGAGTGGCCTATTATCTATTCTTTTTCAGTTCAATGCACGGTTCATGAACAGAAACTGGTGTAATTTTTCCCTGGTGTCATCAGCTGAATGATGGGTTAGAGTGGTTTTAATGAAACATGAATATCCAGATACCTTTGTGATATAGCTCTTTCTCTTTCCAGCGATAACATCTCTCACCTTAGCATCACGACTTGGATTAATATAGTCCAGCAAATCTGATACACTGCCAATATTAAAAAAGTAAAAACTGTTAGTTTCAAGATAAGTCTTTTTGAACAGGAGTTTGCAACATAAGCCAGATATGTAGATTCCATTAACATGTAACAGCATGTTCATGGTGCATATGATCATATAGAAAGCAATAGTGGCATCCAACTGGATCAAATTATTATGCACATCCATTTCAAAAGTATTCTGGTATAGGAAAAACAATATAGTATATGAACAGGATAGATATGATGCTCTGGGCAAGTATTTGACATGCTTCTTGACCAAAGGAAAAAACCTTTGGGGAAGCTACTGAATGTGAGATGGACAGTCCTTGTTGAGTGATGTTTGTGCTTGTAGCAAGGATCACGAAGAAAATTCAAGCACTTCCCCTTTTCCTTTATCTTTGTGTATGTGTGTTGAAGTTAACTTATTACAATTTCATGTACGTATTTCCAACAAAATTTAAAGAGCATAAATTGCTTTTCATGCAAGTCCCATATAAAAAAAAGTAACCATACCGATAGCAGAAGAGAATCCAAATGGTGTGATTAGTAAAAGAAGAGGAAGAATAAACTATATCAAATAACTAAATGGGGCAACAACGATATTCCAGTGTTATGCTAAATTGCTAATTTACCTAAGGTGGCCTTTGCTAGCAATGGATGCATCAGGCTTTTTAGTACCATTCCGTACAGCTTCTTGCTGTTCAAAAGCCTTGGATTCAAAATACTCAAGCCAAGCAGCAGCATCCTGTCGCATTTTATTAAAAATTTAAAATTACAGCTGGATAGGAGTCATAAGCACGTATATAATAAATATGCCCTTCTGAAAAGTACAAAACTTGGTAACGAATCTCTATGTCAAAGAGAGATAGTAAAATAGATCTCATGTAGCCCTTTAAGGCTTAAACTCATTGACCTGGAGTCATTCGTTTCATGGTTCCATGTCATGTTGAAAGCCAAAATAATCAACAGGGACCTAATTAAATGCACGCTTATCTTCACTTCCACCTTTGGATCTCCAAGTCAGGAGGATCAGAGGATTGCACTTGTGTTATCAATTATGAATATAATACTTTCAAAACGTTCAAATTCATTGAGTGCACCTAGTACTATCATACTAATCAGTGTTTCTAGCTCAAAATAGATGATAGTAACATGAATGCCTAAGAGGAGAGAAATGACAAGTGTGGATTAATTAATGAATTTAGCAAGACACCTGAGTACGCAAATCGTTTGGACCCAGCTTTGCTCGGAGAATTTGCAAGGTTGTTTGTTCATGTTGAACACTCAAAGGATATGCTTCCATCAATGAGAGTGCAATTGCTATTGCATGGTAACTTGCAGCAGTCTGGCATCATTAACCAAAAACAAAAGAGGATTACCTCTCAAAAAGAATTAAATACACTAATTTTTCCAGATACAATAAATAGCTCATTTATAGTATGTAGCAAGTGAAAAATGAAATTTCATTAGCCATTTATTGTTTCAATAGATGCAGCAAAGTGCTTAAAGATGGAGTACCGACTACCAACCATCTGAAATGCTCAATGCTTATGAACATTCTTTTTTTCCCCTTCAAAGGATTTTTACATTTAAGTAGGAAGGAAGAAATCGATACGGCAATTCTTAAGGTTAATTAATAACAATATGGAAAGCTTCTTGTATCTGTAGTTTAGAATACTTCTTACTTAAAATGCTTGACAAGAAGGTAATGATATTGCATTAATTTTTTTTTTCAATTAAGCATATAATAAGCTTACCCAACCATTTTACTTTCTTTCATCACCTAGAAAATAGTGAGCTTATTATGAAAAATATAACATAAACGAAGTTCAGGAGAAGGGCAAAATAAAACCTGAATATGATCTGGCCCGAGTAACTTTTGGTTGCATTTCAGAGCTTTATGAAGATATCTGAGGGCAACATGCACATTCCCCAGACCTTCCTCCATCATAGCCACATTGATGTATGTTGCAGCAGTGTTTGGGTGTGATGGACCGCATGTGAGATGCAAGAGATACAAAGCACGCTTCACATACCTGATCAACAACAGTACTTGTCTCAAGGGTCTCAAACTAGGGTAAGGGTAAACCACAAAACATGACATATTATCATGAATTATGGAATATATGAATCTAACTGCAGGTATCTCCCAAGACTCACAAAAGTAGTATGAAAAAAAAACAAGACAGGACAATACAAGACAAAAAAAAAGTTTAGAAAAGACAGATAAGACTGAATCACACTCGAGAAAAAAAAATGAAAAAAAAAGAAAGGATCTAGGTTTGAGCAACATAGATAAGAACCTTGATTGTCAAAAACAATAAAAGGAACCATGTCGCTTAAATATGATTATCAGAGCAACTGATATTTAAAATCTATGGAGCGGAATCACAATGAGAGCAATCATTATTCTAATTACTCTAAACAGTGATAATTGAATATGATCAGGTATCCACAAGGTAACCAGTCGACATCAAGACAGAACCAGATCAAAACATAATGAATGTGAAACATGAAATTACATAGTATCATGCAAACCTAAAATTATTAATGTACGAAGAATGAAAAGCATACTTGAGAGCCAGCTCTGTATGTTGAAGTCTGTAATAGAACACGGCGAGATCCCCATAGCTTTTCATTGTGTCTGGATGATCAAGTCCTAGTTCTCTCTCGTTAATATCCAAGGCTTTTTGTTGATAAATAGTGGCCTGCAAAGCGAAAAGAATATTAAATCAGCACAAAAGGTAAACCCTCAAATAAAGGAAGGCAAAGTTTCTGGGTCGATTCCATGACTATAACATGTCATTCTGCCACAAATTATTGAAAGAAATTTAGCAAGGTGACTATAATCTGAGTGTTGCTGGAGAAAATCTCCAGCTACATGGAAGGAAAAAAAAATAAAAAAATAGACCTGATTGAAGTCTCCAGTGTGATATAATACTACAGCAAGAAGGCTGTATGCTCCTGCAGTCATTCGATGGTAGGGACCACAAACTGCCACTAGCTTTGCAAGAGCCTGGAAACACCAAAGATGTGAATCAGCTAGTAAACTACAGTACCGATAGAAAAATATGATTACATAGTGAAGCACCTCGTTGACATGGAAAAAACAGGGAAAACATTATTATAAAAGAAGCCATGACAGCTATATATTTGCTAAGAGAATATCAGAAGTGTAATTTCAGAATGCATATACCTTTGTCCCATAGGTGACTGCATCTTCAAGTTTCCCCTTGTCTAAGGCAGTTTTTGATGATTCCAGGAGTTGCCTTCCATCTGCAGAGGAGCATGCTGCTTGCTGAAAATAAAAAGGCACAAATCAATATGGATTGGACAAATTTTGACTGCTTTTCAGACAGGATGAAGAAAAGCTTGGTCACATCAATCTCAAGTAATCACCTTATGCAGTGGAACCAGACTGACAACATCAAATTTTCTAAATGGATGTGGAGAATCCATATCAAAATCCCTCGGAACCAACTCAATGCCCACCTGAGAGGAGGGGAGAAAAAAATAAGAGTGTCAGTTTATACATGTCCCTGATTTGATTTTCCCAAATCAAATAAAACATTAACTACATTTGCATGAACATGCAATCCATTCCTTTAAAAGGTATTGTTTCATTTGGAGGAATGCTACACACAAGGATGAAAAAGGAGTCATCATCATTTGTGGGAACACTGTTGTGAGTTAGAGCGAACGCTTTACAGGATTACAATTGTGCCACGCCAAAAATAGTCTTCAAGTAAGCCATAGTTAAACTAAAGCCAACAGATTAATTGCAAATGATGCATAATACAATTTGTTAGAATCCCAAAAATTGGAAACAAGCAAGCAAACTTCATGTAGATTAAACAATTTTGAGTCCCTATATCCCACTTGTCATGCATTCTAGAGCACATGCAGATAATTACCTTGTGGCACAACCCTCGCAAGATTGCAAATTTCCTCACATCTTTGAAGTTTAAGCTGCTAAGATCCCATTCATACCGCTTCTTCAAAAATACCTCCAGCCATCTCCATACAAGAGGGTGGACATGACAAGACTTGATTGAATCTCTGGTTTCAGGAACCCCAAGCATCAGATTTAATGCAGCAACTATTGATACAGCCATTTTCTCTTGGTCCACAACAGCAGCAATCACAGCCTGAAGTATGTGCTTAAAAGCCCGTGCAATCATCTCATGAATGCAGAGTGACTGTACATGCAACAGCTTTTCGGAAAGCTTTACCTGTTTTATAAGATAAATAGCATAAATTACCCAACATGGAAATCTGAAATAAAAGGTAAACATTCACAATTATAAGAAGAGTTGTTAACACATTAACTTAATAGAATTGAAAACTATGGGCAATCCCAAGTTAAAGGAGGCACATCAAAATGCACAAATATCAGCAGTCGTTTGTAAAGTTTATTCGATACTATTATAAATTAAAAACACCATTTATGAAGAAAATTTAACATTTAGTGCAAGTTTACATAAATGATAAGTTTGTATGGTACAATAAATGTACACGCATGAAATAAAATAGATCAGCATCTTTATATATATGAAAAACAGGTAAGTGTTTTATATGCAGTATTAAGCCCTATCAGTTATGCTACAATTAGCAAGATAAGTGAGCTTCAAACAATGTCATTTAGAAGCCAGTGGCTGAACCCTCAAGAGCAGAAGCTTTTCACGAAGATTTTAAGGGCATGCGCCTTATTGAAACTTACTTTATATCTTGTGAACTCTGGGTCACACAAAACTCAAAAATTAAAGCCTCGAGGCTACTTATCACTGCTGCGCTTCAAGCATGCCTAAGTGTGTCGAAAAGGCCTTTTAAAATCTATAAGGATCACATACAGTTAACACTTGCACTTAGACAACAATCTTCACATGCATGTTTATACATATGAATGAACAATGGCATGATGACAGGTCTCATTGTCAAGCATGACGTACAAGGATCTGATTGGGACATCCTTCAAAAAACTGGATGGTTATAGCACAAACACGGTTTTTTTTAATAAAAAAACAGGTGTAAAAACAAATGCATTCGTCGAAGTTAGACACATATGTGCCCGACAGGATGATAGATATGGAATTAAAACTTTCTTCATGGGCAAATAACTGTAACTAAAACATGTACTAAGGATTAAAAGCCAAGGTGCATGATAACAGAAAACTTACAACACGCCCAAGGGAGCGCATCTGAAGACCTCTAGTATGCATAAAATCAGTTAGAGTCCGACCATCAACGGGTGAAAGCTCCAAAGAACCAAAATCTGCTACCTGCATTTCGTTACCAGTACTCAATAATAAACTTCTAGAAATGCAGATTGGTTGTGATAATTAATGAAAAGGATAGAGTACCAGTTTCGGAAGAGCAACTTCAGCGTAATATTTCTGAGACAAGTCAATTAGCTGTTCCAGAGACTGTCGATCACTTCATTGGTTAGTTCACACCTTACTGGAAAAGAAAAGGCAATGATCAGTCGAGGAAATACTACCTTGCGATGAAGTCCAGTATCAGATTCTTTAAGTCGAGCAAAGGCAGCATCAGACAGCAACTGCTGCAATGCAAGCTCATTATCTTTGGCTTCAGTTTCAAGGTGAGATTCCACAGAAGCCAGTGTAGCATCTTCAACTGCCCCACTTAAACCATCAGAGGCTGGTCTTGAATTCTCCAGCTGCGTTTTTACATTGCTTTCATCTGATTTTTTCTTGTTCTTAAGGGACTTAAGAGGGGTCCCAAGTCCCTCAACCTTCATTTCTGTTTCTGTGGAAGGCTTCTTGCCCTTCTCAGTGGATGGTTTCTTATCTTTTTCAGTATTTTTCTGGTCTTGCAAATGCTGTATCCAGCAGGCTCCAAGTTCCCATCTCACCATATGATCCCGCTCCAGTACCTCTTCTTCAAGCCTGGCAAGACTTTCTTCCAGTAATCTCTCTACAAATGCTTTGGAAGCACTTAGCTCTTCAAATTCTGAAGTTTGCAAATTTGGCATCTGCTTAGTGTGTTCTGAAGGTGTTGGTTTGTGAAGTAGTAGTCTCAAGCTGTAGGGAGGAAAAGATAAGACTTCTGCATAATGAATGCAGCCAAACAAAAAGAAAATAACCAAATTAAGGAGTGCATGCTATTACCATGAGGTCATAATATTAAAATCTGGGGGCGTGGCTATAAATATCTTTCATTGCGGTATAACTTTACAATCATTATGATCAGTACAGTAATACATATGTAGTGTGGGAAAGCATGCCATAGAACCTTCATTGCTATACAAGCTAGTGATAAAAGATAGATTTACAGGTAAAACCTAACATGCCAAGTACATGGAGAATCAATCAAGTCACCTTCAAAGACTTCCATCTTTGAAAATTTTGGGGCTGCAAAATCGTATGACATGATTGGTATTTTCCAAGATAGGAAAAATTAAGATTCTATGCCAGTCATCCATGTCAAAATTCTTACGGAAAAAGCAGGGTTGACAATTAACTTCAGCATGATTTAGTTGAAATGGAAACAACATCACAGAATCGAATTTGATCATCATTGCATTCCGCTTCTCAAATGCAAAAAGACCATACATCAAAGCTGACTAAAGTTATTACATTGGACTGGCATCTGTCTCTTGACAAATCCAAATAGAAAACATCAAAACTATAGGTTCCCCACTCGTGAATGGTCCATCACATTGTGCTTGTTCAAAGCTAGAGTACAGCAATTGTATATGACTCTAGCACAGTTCACCATCAGGTATTTTTAGTTCATCGACTGCATTTGTACAATTTCACTAGCAGATAATAACTAAGATCTCTATTGCATGTGAAACAATTAACAGTGTTGGGAGGTGGCTAATTTTAGTGCTCATTCGTGCATAGGAAAAGATGGTAAGAACCTGTTGATGTTAAGGGCATTTGCACCACCTTCAGGCTGTTCAAGTTCAATACTTTCTAGATGGAGGACTGGCTTTCTTTTCCTCCCTCGCCTCAACTTTTACAATAGCATTGAAACCACAGTATCTTACATTAACAGTACCGAGTGTAGCAAAGTCCTGCATTCAAAATGCAAAACAGAATTCAACCAGTTTACCAATTAAACTAAAATTAAAACACCAAACCCTTGGAAGAGCATCATTGAACAATTACATTTTCTGGAACTTACATGAGCAGCAGTGTTCTCATCAGCTGTGATCCCCTTCAGAAGGTTCCTCTCTACTAATTTTTTCTTATCAGTTCCAGTTGCTTGAATCCCGTCAATTTTAGTGTCTACCTTAGAGCTTGCATTGGTAGCATCTTTCATAACTTTGATGCTTAAATCCCCAACTCTCTCTTTGTAAGGAATATTACTGTTTGCATCTCGACCCAATAAATTTGGCTTTAATTTTACATGTTGCACAGCTTTAATGGCTCTGAAAATGGCAACGTCGACAAATAGGCTGTGAAGCAGGAAGGCTTTCCTGTCTCGAATCTGCCTCTCCTCAGCTGTCTTGCAAGGCATAGATGCAACAAACAAAAACTCATCAGCCCAAGGTATGGAATCCTTTTTCCCGTCTCTTCCAAGACCACCTCCATTTCCTCCCCATGTTTCATCCTCAACAGGAAGAGGAGGACAAATTGATGGCAACTGTGCTGCAATGGGAGGGATAAGCCATGTGTTTGCTCTAAAACCATATGGAAGATTCCCGAACTGATCAATGGCCAGGAAGAAACAAAAAGATTAATAATTGAAAACAAGAACTACAACGTCAGGGAGAAATCATTAAATTACATTTGGACAATTTATCTCCCTTCTTCTTTTGAGATAACCGTATCAACACAAACGGCACATACCTTGTTACGCTCTGCAAATGCTTTCATGAGCTCATCGTAAGCCTGGCACATAAGACATGACATCTATATGACTTCAACAAAATATAAACCGAGAAACAAAAAAATACATCTCAACAAAAGATAAGACTGTTGATTTACAGACCAGACTTCATATGTAAGAAAAAAAATACTGGAAAAGCGTATGACATTAGCATGTACAAGAACTGTTTATCCAGAAAAAAAAATCTGCAAATTAATGGATTACACTCGATAAATGATAGAGTATGCACTAATTCTAATATTATCCAATACAAAAAAGAAAAGGAAAAAAAATACTGCAGTTCAAATAAAAAGAGACAGAAAAATTGGGTAAGGTAGTGAAACTAACATTATCAAAAGCTCGACTGAGTTGCCTTAGCAGATCAACAAGATTGTTACATAAAATCCTCTGCTTTCCAACACCATAAAATCCCTTTTTGCAAGCTTCAACTTGAAGCAGCTTCCCATTGCATAGCTTCACCTGATCATTTTAACAACAATTAAAAAAAATAAAAACATCGTCAACAGATTTTAGACAAAAAAAGAAGATAAAAGATAAAACAAATTCATAAATAAAACAATTACATCAAGAGAGAAAAGATGATCATCCACGGGAATCTCATCAATCCGTCTTTTCGTTGCCTTCCTTATATCTGCATCAACGCCAACCACATTTTCCATTATTTCTAGTTGTACCCTCAGTTGTCTCGAAATTACACTCGTAAATTATAATGAGAGAGGGAGATTTTACATTGAAGAGGAGGAGTGAGATGCGAGAGAGAGAAGAACTCGTAAAAGCTCCCAAGCTTAGGGCACGAGTGGCTCATTTCTCCTTCTGCATCCACCGGAACATCTTTTGATGCTGACTTTGGTGACGATGATTGTTTATTTGCGGTGGTGGTGGTGGTGTTGGAGGAGGAGGAGGACTGAGATTTAGTGGTCTTCTTAGAAGTCTTATTATCTAGCGCAGCCGGCGCATTTTTTCCGATATCGGACGTGATCCTATCATGCGCACTCGCCGATGGACTGAAGCACGTTGTGCATGCCACGATGTCCAGGAGTCGTCTAACGTGCGCCTCTGCAAGCTCTTCATTGTTGTCCTCTGTAACAACGAGAAAAAGGATATGAAGAATGTAGCAGGTTGACATAGACAAAAATGAAAACATTAAACGCTGTCGCTTGAAATATAGTTGAAGGGCCTGAAACGGCGTCGCCTGTTGGTCGGGATTTTTGCCTTTTACCATTGGTTAAAGTGAGAACGCAAGGCTTGAGTGCTAACACGTCGACCGTGTCTTTTAACCGCGCTCCTCTAACCTGTAAATAAACCATGACAAAGCCATATTACTTTAATACCCCCTCATTTTTTAAGAGATAATTTATGGTAGCGGGCATAAGAAAAAAAAACTACTGTGAAGCTTCAAATTTACCACCCAGCAACTGGATAATCTCGACTATATACCCAAAGTAGTTTTTTGTGTTTATTATATCATTGAAGAATTTCTATTTCTCAATTGGATCATTCTATTAAATACATCTAATGAAATAATTAATCATATGCATGCTATCCATATGATTCCCACCAGATAATGAAATTTTATTTTTAGTGTAGTATAAGTTATTTGAGATATTTTATGTTTTAATGTCGTATTAAACATTTAGTCTATCTTATTAAAGAATTGGATAAAAAAATCCCCTCTAATTTTCTTCCAAGGGAGATCACATGAGAAGTATGCGTAATGATTTCATGTAATTCATATAAAAACTATTTTTGATATTCAACTAAAATTACCTTAATAGGTGGTTGGTTGGGTGATAAAGTAAGAGGTTCAAAGAAATAAATAAATGAAAACAAGGGTTTTAATGATGTGTAAGTGTTAGAGTATGATAATAGTGTTTTTTAAAGAGATTTTTACTTGAAAATACAATTATATATATATATATATATATATATATATATATATATATATATATATATTAATATCTTTAATATAATCATATCAAAAAATTTCAAAAACACTAAAACAATAATTTGAAAACAAAATCATTTTTTTTTAAAAATAAAAAAAACAAGTTCAACCAATAGTAAAGTGCACTTGTCTTGCCATATTTAATGTGTTTGCTTAAAAACATGTATTATATATTTTTATAAGGTTTAATGTGTCACACACTTATAAATAATTGAAGTTTTAGGTTTGTTTGACACATTGTTTCAAAAATATTTTAAAAAACAAAATAAAAAAAAATATTTTTTCACTTTAAATTAAAAAATAATATTTTTAGATCATTTTTATATACTAATATTAAAAATAATTTTTAAAAAAAATAAAAAATATCATTTTAATATACTTTTATATAAAAAATACTTTCAAATATAATCTCAATTAACTTCCAAAACAGTTATTTAGAACTAACGATCTGGACTTGAACCAGGAAATATACAGTGTCTGTGTTAAATTATAGATAGAGAAATAACAAGTAAAATATTAGGACGAATAGTTTTTCTCTTTATCCTTACCTCATGCGACAACGAAAAATTCGTGATGTAGCAAGTTTCAGTGTTCACCGATAAAAGTCGACGAACATCTATGATTCTGTCTGTTGATATTCCCTGTTCAAGAATTACAAGGTTAGCATTGCGAATTTGGATCAAGAGGGCAAACAGAAAAGACACAAAATGAGTAACTAAATGTCACCTTCTACTCGATCAAAAACAAAAGAAAGAAATGCCACCTCATACCAAACAAAAATCTCATTTTATACAGTAGTAAAAAAGGATAGGAAAAGGAATCTGGTTGAATGGAACTTTGTGTATTTTGCTATTGTATTTTTTAAAAAAATATATATTTTTTTTAATTTGCTTCAAGCTAGGAGTTTGTTTTTTTTATGGTTAAAATTGTATTTTAAAAATATATTTAACATAAAAAATATTAAATTGATATTTTTTTAATGCATTTCAATAATTTTATGTACTAGTTTTGAACAAAAAAAATATTTTGATATATTTTTAAATAAAAGAATATTCTTGAAAAGTAAATATTTATCGCGTAACCGAACACAGCATACATAGCATTCTTTTTCAAGCCAAATATTCAAGCGTGTGATAAGGAAAATGGATGAGACGTGCCATCGATTATTGTCAACACATTTTGTTGAAAACACAGTGACACCAATCTGGAAGGTTTTAGATGGAGAAAATGACTTTAACGTGTGATCATATTTTAGGAGCTGTTTCTACATTTATATATTTAATTACATTTAATCTATTTTAAAAAGAAAATAATGTAGCGTTACAAATTTATCTTTAAATACATTACTTATATATAATTTTATATGTTAAAAAAAATCAAAATCTATCACTTGTAGAATAGTTTACACGTGCAGCTGCTCATAAATATTTATATATAACTTATCGAATTTCAATTAAAATATCAAAATCCTCTCCTCTTTTGGATGTATAAAATATAAACATATGAATTCATTTTCTTATTTAGTCCATGCAGAACTTTTTTCCATTGTATGCGGCCTACTTCAGATCAGTAATTAATGTGTCCAGACAACAAACCCTGTGCCTGGTATAAAACTTGGGAGAAAAAAAAATTAAAAGTTTTTTTTTTAAAAAAATAGTAATATATTAAAATAATATCTTATTTATTTAAAATTTATTTTTATCATGTATATCTAAAAATATATATATAAATAATTTAAAATCAAAAAAATCAAAAGCATGATTGATTGAACCGCAATAGCAAAGAAATAATAATCAAATTCACCCCGTGAGCTCCTGGTTGACAATCAACATAGGCCGAAGCTATTAATTATTAATCGTTTGTTTGAAAATATGATTAAGTTTGTTTTTAAAAATATTTTTTTAGAAAGGTAATAAAATGATATATTTTTTTATTTTTTAAAAAAAATATTACAATGATTTAAAAATATATAAAAAAAATAATTTAAAAATACAAAAAAATAAAATAATTCTACGTTACAAAACTCAAGTTTGCAGAGCTAGACCACGCAGAAGCAGAAGATGCCCAGTAAAATAGCAAGAAATGTAGAAAAGGATACGAGTAGAGGATGCCATGTAAGTGCACCAAACATGACAGTTCATTGAAAAGAATATGCTAATCATCGATAATTTGAAATATAAGTAGCGTGGTTTAGGAGGACCAAACCTTCAAAACGACATGAGTTTCGTCAGGAAGGTTTATGGTGATATCAGTAGCCACAGGAAGAACTGCACAAGTCATGAATTAGATAGAGCATTAGCTGCAATGGTTTATTCACAATCAATTATATAAGATTATAGTGGGAGAGAAAAACAATCGATACCCTTCTCGTCCTTCTTCTTCTTCTCTCCTTTAGCCTTTCCACGATTGTTCCTAGGTGCCATTTTCAGCCTTTGCTCTGTTAAATAAGCAAGAATCTCTTCAAGTGTATACCTATATTTCAACAAACTTGAATGAATATTCCTATCCTTTTTAAGAAACAATTATGGCAATTCTTCACTGGAATTACTATGTGGATACCAAACAAGTCCTGCTAAGGAAATCAATTAAGAAGATTAAATCCCAGCTCCTCTTGCACCCAAAGTAAATGAATAAAGAATATTCCAGCTCCAACCCAGAGAATTGATTTTGAATTTTGGAAGAACAAAATATTAATCAAAAACAGCAGAAAATTGTAACAGCACAGGGAATAATATCAGAACGGGAAAGAAATGAACGCTGCTTCCGGGACAGGGACATTCGTTAACAAATACAACATGGACCAGCTCAAGAATTGTTATCTATGGAACTCGAGAAATAATTACCAAACAGCTGAACTCAGCAGAGCTCCGGAGCTTTAAGAATTAAAGATGAGAGAGAGAGAGAGAGAGGGTCTTTAATGAACTGTATATATGGTTCGAACCAGGAATGCTTGCACCAAACAAACGTATATATATGCGGAAAATTAACAATTCCAAGTAAAAATACTAAGAAGCTGCAAGAGGGAAAGGTGAAAGGGCGTCTTTCAAAGATTGGATGCTGATAGAGGGCTTGACCATTAAAGGGGTTTCTGAAATGAAGCTCTCATCCGCTAGAAAGAAATGATGAGAAGAGGAAGGGATAGAGGGGAGGCGTGGGTGTGATAAGGCAGGAAGGGCGGAGATTTAACAGACAGGTGATATGTATGGCCGTTTCTGCTGGCTAAGACAGTAATCACCATCGTTCAAGATATTTTAAATTAAAATAATGGTATAAAATATTCAATATAAACTTTTAATGATATAAAATGAAAAGATTTTTTTAATATTTTTAAAGAAGAAGAGTTGTGAAGGTAAAAACTTAGGTTGGAATGTGGTTGAAGATTGATTTTTTAATTGTTTTTTATGGTTAGAAATATATTAAAATTATATTTTTTAAAAAATATAATTGATATCATCATAATAGGAAAACGTAAAAAAAATATTATTTAATTATATTTGGTTTTTATTCTTATTCTAATGATTGTTATTTATTTTATTTTAAATAATTTATAAATTAGATTTTTCTTAATTTCATTTTAAATTTAGTCTTATTTTTGTAATAAACTTGAAAAAATATTAATAATTTGTTTTTCAACTTATTTTTTATGACATGGACAAATACTAAAAACTATTCTTTAATTTATTTTAAATAACACTAACAAATATCAATAAATAATTTACTTTTCAAAAACTCTTTTTTCTAAACAAAATTATTTTTCAGTAAACAGGGTAGAGCACTGTCTTGACCACGTATAATAAGAAAAGTTTTGTCTCTTTTAGACAGTCAGAGCATTCGTAGATATCCAACAGGATATATTTACTGTCCTGGCCGCCCCTAAAGCCCCAACCTGGTCTCATTTTAAACCAGTACACCCGAATATCGAGAAAAACAAGAGCAAGAATATAGATTTGGCAGACGGGGGGGGATTATGATTGGTGGATGGGATCAACAGCGGCATTTTTTTCCCTTTTCTACTTTTTATTTTTTTTTAAAAAAGAAATTGCATTGTAAAAATACTATAATATCACAAAATGATAATTATTTATAACAGATGGATTTGCTTATAACTTCCATGCCATCTAATTTATAATAAAAATGAAAGTATTCGATCGATAGAATTCTCTGAGTATAGGTACATAAAAGAAATCAATAGAAAAAATCATGCAAGACTTGTATTTTATATTTGTTGACATGAAGATAACTCTTGTACCCGTATATTTGTAAAGTAATTTAATAAAGATACTTGATTTGTAAAATCTTGTTCTTGAATAGAAAAAAAAATCAATATATAAACTGAATAGAAAAGGAAATACCAAAGTAAAAAAAAATTAAAGGAAAAAAATATATAATTAAAAAAGGGATCAAATATGATAGAAAAAAATAGTGAAATGCTTAAAAAAAAGAATTTAAAATTATCTCAAATAAAATTATAAAACAAACAACAATTAAAATGATAGTGACCAAATCTAACAATTAAAAAAACCAAATGTTGATAATATTTTAAAATAAATTATTTCAAATACAGTAAATAATAATTAAAAAATATTTTTTTTTGATATCCTTGCGGAACGGGGGAACCACATGACCCGGAAAGCGCACTTTGTGGGTCCAGGGCATGCGTAAACCTCCGGCTGTCCCAGGCTTTTATTAAAGGGACGGTGACTCACAGAAGAAATTTCGCCCTCAGGTTTCGAACGCAGGACCTGGAAAAAATACCCCACGCAAGTCCCAAGCCTCCACCGTTGGGCTAACTCTTTTGAGTCAGTTAACAAATACATACATTAGGTGAAAAGAAAAAAAAGAAAATAAATGATTGCCTTGTAAATTTAAAATGTTACACATAAATCGAGCATGAAAGAGAAAATAAATTAAAAAAATAAAGATTATTAATGTCAAACTCGCCCTGCATGAAAAGAGTTTTCGCATGATAAAGCTGCAACGGACGGCGACGGGCTTATGCTGGGAGAAAAGAGTAAATTCAATAGTTAGCTAGGCTGTAAATAGATTTGCTCCTATATTATCATCTAAGTCCCCTATTCTAAACGGGTTGGAAACAAAATTCGGTGAAGCGTCAGTTCAACTTCACACGAGCAACGTTTTCACGTCCTTTCAGTACGAGAAAGATAGCCAAACTTGCTACGTAACTCCCGTTTCGCCACGGTTAATGACTCATGTAGTTTTCCCGGTAAGAAAATAAATATAAATATTTTCTCAACGCGTGTTTTTTATTTGAAAAACAATATTATAAATTGAAATACTTATGCGCATGCATTTAATTAAGATACATTAATATTGGATTAAAAAAATTAAATGTTAAAATTAAAATTAAAATTAAAATTAAATAAAAAATAAAAAATAAAAAAAATAAGAATTGTTTACATGCCAACGCTTTTAACATATGTATCTCATATATTTTTAATGATAGCCACTTCAAGCTTACACAATTGTTAATTTTAGAACCCGTAGTATTAGTCGAGATGCGAACAAGTTGATCTGAAACTTATATTAATTAAAAAAAAATCTTCCATCCATTTTCAGTCATATTTTGATCCTAATTGTATTTTATTTAAATGATGTTAATTTGCCAGGAACTTAACATTTTCTGTTGAATATTCTAACATCAATTTTTAATTAAAAAACAAATTAGCTTGGTGAGAAAAAACGGTAAAAAAAAATAGTCTTAGTGTGAAAATTCATATTTTTTTCAATAATTTGGTGGTAGATTTGATTTTTGTCCATCGTAGAAGAACCTTTGATCACCATCATACACCAAAACACCATATATAAAATGTATTATTCCTATTCACGTATTTTTTCTACAATGTCTTTTTTTTTGTATTCGATCCCATAAAAAAAGACTACAACATTGCTGGACAATCCCTTTACATTTTTTTTTATATATAAAAGAGCTTTTATTATTTCTATAATATTATTTAGATACTATAAATGAAATAGTTTGAATTTAATATATGAATATAAAACTGTTTATACAACAATATTTAACGAAATATGGCAATACACATGCAACATGTATTTAAAATTTTAAGAAAATCAATCAAACATGAAAATAATTTAATAAAAAATAAATTATAAAATTTAATCCTCAATCAATCTAACGTTAAATGATTGAATTAGAAAAGAACATAAAAATGATTCAGGTCAATCCGCTATGCCTACGATCCACGTCATGAAATGGAGATAACCTAATAAAATACTAAAAAAATAAATTATTTAACTTGTCAAGTTTGTGACTTCAATCACAAGACAAATACAAACCCGAGTAAATCAAAATAAATTACAAAATTCAATTATCAATTAATTATGCCGGGTCCAATATTGAACAATGAATTTTGTATAAAAAAACTAAAGGAAACTCATATTTACATGTTAAGCACTGTTACTAAATCATTAGGCCGAAATAATTTTTAATTAAATTAATATAAAAAATCAACTAAAAAACATTAAGTCAGCCAATTTAATTTGTCATTAAAATTTAAAAAAAAATAATTAAAAAAGAAAAGCACCAGCACAGATATGGTTTTACGGTGAATTGCTATTTAGTGATTTGTATAATAATATAATAACGTCTTTAGAGTCTACGTCACTGCTAACATGAACAGCGACAAATTTGAAGACTGAAATGCTCCACTTTCGTGGTAGGTGATTGTTTTCATATAATACGTGTGACTTTTTGTCATCCATTTAATTTTCCACATATCTTAATTACAGGAGCACCAATAACAAGGGTTCTAAATATATAATCTTTATCAGCTTATAAAAATATCTGGAGTGGAGGAATAGAAAGCAACCCACAGCACCTCTTTCTGATATTCATCCTCTCTCACTGTCTCAGTGCTTCCGAATGTGTTAGGTAATATAATGTTTATTGTTTTTTTTTAAATATTTTTATATCTTTTTAATTTTAATATTCCAGAACGGAAAAGTATTTTAAAAAATACCAATTCAATATATTCTAGATAAAGATAATCCGTGGAAAAAGAAAAAAACTACACCAGTGCTAAACAGGCTCGAGGTTCCTTTGGAAAACATGAAGCCACATCCCCGCAATGTGATTATGCCAGTACTCAAGAAAGCTGAGCCATGTAATTCATAGACTGTAGAATCCATTAGATAGGTAGCAAGCAGCTTGATGAAAAAAAAAATTATGGTGGTTGTCCAAGTCAATATAAATCTCAATTAATCCCATAAATTTTAAAAATTAATAATTATATAAATCTTTAGTTATTATTATATTATCAACTATATTGTTCAAACATAAAACTATATAAAAAAAAATAATCTCAAATTTTTATCAGCCCACTAACTTGATAATTCAGAAGTCAGCTGGGCCATCTTAACTTCTTAAGAGGATCTAACATGGAATAGAATGGGGCGGCATTAGATTTTGTTTTACGCTAAAAAAAAAAGGGGGACGGACTGTCTGTCCCTTTTCTTAAAATTACGTGTTTTTTGGTCAACCATATTATCAATAATGAAGCCACCATTTGAGTGTTCTCCACGTGCCACGCAGCTAATAAATTGTATCGTATAAAAAAAATTAAGCAACTTAAAGACAAATTGGTCGGAAAAAGCCAATCTAACCACTTGATTTTTGTGGTTACAGCCACCCAGAGAGTCCCAAAAGTTATGCCAAACAACCAGAGCTCTCAATTCTCTAAAATGGGGATCCGGGCTGAAAACAAACACACCATGGTTTCGTGTACGTGGCAACGTCCTAAATCGTCACTATCATTTTTCCTGCGGCTACAGAAACCATTCCTCGCCTCCCCTTGCAATTTAAATAATCCGAGAAGAAAAACTGGATCACTGGGACGAATGAGTACCCATGATTCCAAATGAGTTAACCTCTTTGTATTGCCTACCCAGCTCCTTCGAAATTATGACATTGGTATGAACAAGGCACGATGATTTCCCCCATTTCTTGTCCTGCTTGAATTTTAAGGCCCAGGTTCTTGGCAAATATGAAGATCGAAAACCGCAGAAAGAATAGTCACGTCCATAATAAAGCACGAAACATTAAATTTCGGGCTTCTTGTAAGTTTGCTAGTTACTCAACACGATACTAACAAATAACAATCGATTGAATCACAAACTTGACTGTACTGGGATGAGTTTGTGTAACTGATAACGGGGAAGAATTTGCCAAAAAAGATGGTCATGGCAGCAAAAATGGAACCTCAAGTTGGTGTAATACTTGGCAGATCGTGTTCATATCATCATAAATGCTATGATAACTTAAGGCATCTGACCCTTCATTCTCAGACATGGGTAGCTCAATACAGAGCAGATGTCAGTTTGGGTGCTTATTTTGGGATTTACTTGATCCTTTCAATTAATTTTAGATCATCGACAAACATATCTAGTTACTTGTCTTTTTGGGATGGGCTTATTTTCTTACCTGCACGGAGCACCTGCATAGATGTACTGAAGTACTGAAGCGTGTTGCGAGTTAAGGTGCTATGGATTGGACAAAATAACATGGTGTGATGATAATGAGTTTATAATCTATACAGCAAGTTTTAAGTTTGAAGTTGGCGACCCAAAAAGTGGATTTTTTTTTTTAGTTCGAAAGAGACTCTTGAATGGGTAAGCACCTTATTGAAGGCCACTGACATTAAAAATCCACTTGGAAACCAGGTCTTACCTCGATTTTTCCGATGAACATCATTAAAGGATATCATCATCAATCTTTGCGCCCCTTTGTTCTATAATCTCGGTTAGTCCTAAAGCACTCACTCTGATCCCCGACCAGTTCAGCTTGAATTGGAAGCCTAATAGAAAAAGCCAGTTGGAGGCAATTTGGAGTACAAAAGAGTTTAAGTACTCACAGGTTCAAATAGTGACTTCGGGATAGAGATAGTGAATCTTTTTTCTTCAGAAAGGAAATGACTCAGCATCAACAGCTTCGCCCGCCCTTTCTTTCCCAACCAGGAGAGCTTGAATAGGACATATGGCTCAGGATCGAAGAAGCAACAAGGGAGAGATTCCACCGATTAGCCTTACCCGATGATCGTTAGCAGGACATTTCCTATAAGAATCAAAGACAACTAGAGTTTTACTGGTTCTACCTAATCTCATACAATTTAATTTCTAAGAGATAAAGTTTAATTATATATATAAAAAAAATGTTATGGATTGGTGGCAGGATCCTTAACTAAGTTTTAGACTTGGGATGATTAGAGAAATCTGGCATGGTAAGCTCGGAGTCGGGCTCGTGCCATTAATTCTCGACCTTCTTTAGCATAATCATGTGTCTTCTTGGACACATTTCAATATTTCATCAATCCAGCCATCAGCTACCATTATACATGATGACATTCCAACAGTAAGGGGCGTAGCTAGGGTAATTTTATGGGTGACGGATTTTTTTTTTTGTAGGGGACACATATAAAATATATATATACAACCTAGAAAATTAAAGTTTTTTTCCAAGGCCCGCCTCCCCCCTGCCAACAGTTAAATGTCACTTTTTGGTGCTATTAATCTCCCTCTTCATTATTCCCTAATCATTGGAAACATTCCCTTTGCTTCCATCACATGTCCCATCAGCCCAAAAATCACCTCTTCTACTGTGCTCTCACTTGCTAAAATTAGCTGCTCTTCCTCACGTGTCTCTTCCTGATTTGTCAAATCAATTACTCTTCCTCTTAAAGTTTATTTTTTTTTAAATAATGTAGGTGTCAAACTTACTCAATAAAATAGCATCAATGTATTGGATACACGGATTGACCCGAGTCACTTCTAAAACACACAAATTAAACCCAAGTCACCAATAGACACACATGTTGAACAAATGTCACCACCACCATTCTTGCATTTCTATTTCAGCTATTTGAGGAATAATCCATATTCTCTCTTAGATGATTCAATGAATGTCTAACTTGGTAATGTGTCGAAGGCGAAAATAGTATGCAACTGCATCCCAGCATGCGAATATCTAAATAGATATTTCAGGGCAAAGAGAAAGAGATGCCACTGATATCTAATATATTAGTGATGGTAAAAGGCTTGTGATGTAGTAGCTCTCGAGTTCGAATCAGGACGTATATAAATACAGTCACACAGAGGAAACAAGTCCCAGGGCCATTGCAAAGAGCTTGGTATTTTTGACACGCACAGTCAATTTAAATTAACTCACACATATCTGATGTAACAGTGATGGCCAGAGCAAAAATATAAAATTCATATCACCGTGATCACATGCATAGAATCAATCGTTTTCAACCACCACACACTACATTTCTTGCCCTCCCTTCCCACAGCACCACGAGACCCAGCCCACCATCTCCCCTCTTCGTTCTAACTTTCTTTAACCATGTTTATTATCATTGAAATCATCCCAAGTGACCCATTTTCAATTTCATTAATTCAAACCACCTTTATCCGTAACATACATGAATGTTCTGGAAAAAAAAATCATTTTTCATCAGGAGTCAAGGTGGTAGTAGCATGTCGATTTTGAATTTTAATATTGTATTTTTGTTGCATGATGCAAGAGAGTTTCCGTATATATTTTTCGGGTTGTTTTCACGAGAGATAGGGGATAGCTGTTATGAAGAGAAAAAAAGAGAGGAAATGATATTTTAAGGAAAGAGAATAGATGAAGAGGAGGGGATATGAGAGGAGAAGAGGGAATAATAATAATAATTTTTTCTTCTTCTTTGTCTAGCCCTTCTAGCCTGTTTCCGGGCCCTTCTCTAGGTGGGATTTAGTTATAGGAAGTTATTTTTTTTAAAATTATTTTTAACATTAAAACATGAAAAATATTTAAAATATCAAAAAAAAATAAATTTAAAATAAAAATAAAAAAATAACTTTTTTAAAAAATATTTTTAAAATACAAGGTTTAATAATATATATAACAAACAAGAAAACACACACAGACTACTCGGAATAACCCATTTTCAGGCCCAGAAAGATGTGGCCCGCAACATCGAACCTCTGTTTTTTTTTCTCACTCGAAATAATAAAGAGCTAATGACGCTTGATAATTGGAATTCTTGTTTTAGTAGTTGCAGATTCTTCCACAACCTTTTTCTTTCTAAAATTTAACGCAACAGCAGGCTAAATTTCATCGAGCATTGACCAGCCATGGAGTTTTTAATGAATGCATCGTGGATAAGCACGTGATAAAAAAACACGGAAGCAGAGAGAAATGAAGACTTGAACGATGGATTCAAAACACCCTCAATGAGCATAGTCGGGCTTTTCAAAGACACTCGTGAAAAATATTGCCGGGATGTTGAAGGAAACATGAAACATCCCTCGGCTGGATTCAAACCACCGTTTAAAATAGTTCAGGGCCGTGAACTTGACAGCCCAGCCCCTCCAGAATTTCGTGCATCTCTGAGATATTTATCGGTTATTGTGTGATATAAAAGAATGAATCATAAAAAAGTATGATATAAATTAATTGTTTTCTGTACTGTTTCTAGCTGTCATAGATAAAATATAAAAAATCTACTTTGTTTTTAATATGTATTACTGTCAAATTTATATATTTTAAAAAAACATATAACTTTTTGTTCATTTAATTGCAATTTAATTTAATAATATTATAATAACTTTAATTATAAATAATATTTTTATATGTATATCTCTGTCTTTTCTGTCTTCATTATTTTTGTTCTTTTTACACGTAAACAATAATCAAACTCAACGATATTTCATTTGCAATCTCCAAGGTGTTTAACGAATAGAAAATAATAAATACTATCCCTAGGTATATATATTTTTAATTTTTAAAAAAAAATATAACTACACTCTTAAATTATTATATATATAAAAAATAAATTATCTAGAAACAAAAATTCACTCTAAAATCATTCTAAAAATATTTATTTTTATATTCATATTTCTATCTTTTTAATCAAACATATTTTTATCAATATTATTTCTATCTCTCACTCAAAAACAGTAGACAAAAAGCTATTAAAATTTCATAAATTTTTTTTCTAGTATTTTTAAATTATTTTTATATATTAATATAAAAAATAATTATTAAAAAATAAAAAAATATTATTTTAATATATTTCAATAAAAAACACTTTCAAAAATTATGAAAAATTATCCACGGTCGTGTGTAATCTACAGAAAAAAAAACATGTAAATCATAAAAATTACCACGCAAGGACGCAACAGCAACAGCATATCTCGTTTCCATCTTCTCAAATTTTCCATTTCGCGCTCGCCACGAAAAAATTGCACGGTCCCTCTCCTTTCCAACCCGCGCACTCCCAATCTTTGGAGCCAAAACACGTTACCACCCAGGTGGTCCCACCGCCACAAATCTTTTTCAAAATTAAAAAAATAAACACAACTCCTACTACTATAAAAACAACAATAAAACTTTAATTTTAATAATCCTCGTAATTGTATACATGTAACTCCTTCAATCTTCCTGAACAATCACCCCAGCGTATCTCTCGTGTCCTCCACGCAGCTCCTGTGTCTCTCCTCATCCTCCACTGGCTTTGAATTCAATTCCGTTCTCCCTCGAAAAATTCAATATTCGGTGTCTCACATATAAAATTCAAATACTAGATTTTCAAAATTGTGTTTCGAATTCTCTCCTCGCTTCTTCCTTTTTTTTCTCTTATGCCCTTTCCAACAACAATTTTTTTTTTTGATAACGAGCGTCTGTTTTTTTTTTCTGGTATTTACTTCTTCATTACCTCAATTCAAATTTAGGGTTTACAGTTTCATTCAAACCAGTAAATCGGATTGAACGATTATTCACTCATTCAAAATTGAAGTGTATATAGTTCAATTCACATGCATTAGATTCGATTTTTTCTCGTGTCTGACGTGAAACTAGGGTTTCGAATCGAGTTCTCAGGCGATGATAATAAAACAATTTACGAAAGGCGAAATGGGACGGTGCAACATTGGAGAAGGCACACTTAACGAACTCGACGAGGAGGAGAATTTTGAATATGAATTTATTCCCAAGAAGCGAAAGTTGAATGGATACAATTCAAACCCAATGGGTATATATAGTGAATTTGATGATTTTAGCAGTGGTTCAGGTTCTTTTTGCAGCGGGGGATCGTTCTGGGCTAGTGAGGTTCAGTCTAACTCGAAGAAGAGATTGAAGAAACAGATCTTGGTGAGCTCTCGAAAGCCGATATCAAGATCTTCTCGAGGGCGAGTGCAAATACTTCCTTCGAGGTTTAACGATTCGGTTGTGGATAATTGGAAAAGCGAGGAATGTAGAATCGACGACACTGATTTGGAAATAGGGGATGCTGACAGTGATGATTTTTATAGTGAGAAATATAGATATAATAGTAAAAATGGTTTCGGAAGCTCTCATTCCTATCCATTTCATGGCATGAAAGGGAATGGACAAATGGGCCAGTTAGGGTTTAACAGTTTTCACAATAGAAATGGTTGCAATACGAAGTTTTTGAGTTCGGGTAATCCATTGATAGAAGACGGAGAATTCGTGCCAAGACATGGGTATACAGGTTTGGATAAATTGAGAAGAGAAAGAGCTCAAAAAAAGAAGGATGTTTACAGACCAGAGGATTTTGCTTTGGGTGATATAGTTTGGGCTAAATGCGGGAAGAGATACCCATGGTGGCCAGCAGTTGTGATTGATCCCATCCTGAAAGCTCCTGATGCGGTACTCAGTTGTTGTGTTCCGGGTGCTCTTTGTGTCATGTTTTATGGATACTCTAAAAATGGAACGCAAAGGGTATTTCTCTTGCCCCTTTTCACGTTTCTCTCACAGGAGTTTCTATTACTTAATTCGTTTCGTGGATTTTAAGTTAATGCTTAATGGTAATGCGCAGGACTATGCATGGGTGAAACGGGGGATGATATTCCCTTTTGCAGAATTCATGGACAGGTGTTTAGATGATCGTATTCAATTGGTGTTATTATAAGCTCCTAGGGCTCTTTTTGTTGATTCTCTGTTTCTTCAGATTTCAGGTGCAGACTCAAATGTTCAGGTGCAAGCTGAGTGATTTTCAGGCGGCACTAGAAGAGGCGATTTTAGCAGAAAGTGCAGGCATGGACAGCATCAGTACAGAAATAGCATACCCTGAAGCTTATCCCACCCGACTCCAGGAAGCGAGCTGTTCAAGTCAGGATCAGGACTTCTACACTCAACAACAGGCAAGTTTCCCTTTTCTTTTATGTCTTTTCTTCCTGATTCTAGTCGATGGCTTTGAAGGATTTATGTAGCTCCGGGAAATTATGTAGCATGAGCAAAATATAACCTTATATCCACTATTTAGTCTGCCATGGTTGAGCTTTCTGATATAGAAGGTCATTTGTCTGGTTAGTTTGTTGTTTGTTCTAGCTTCTTGTTTCATTGTCTGTTTGTTATGGATTTATTATTACTGAATGCTTATGAACATTGGGAGATCAGATTCACTGTATAGAGAATTTTCTGCCATAAATTTTCCTTGTTATAATAACCAAACACGTCTTATTATAAACTTAACTGGAAGTATCAGATGAATAAATATTTGGATAAAAAAGGTTGTTGAAACTGCAGCTTTTTGTGTTGCACAAATATCGCATCAATCGTAGCTAAAAATCAAGATTGAGACAATACTGATGAAGATGGAGAGGAATGGGACCAATGTTTTAAAAGCTGTGAAAATCATCAAACTGGAATTGCAAATAAGTGAATTCTATGTCATATTATGGTGCAAAAATACAAGCTCTGTCTTCCACTAATTTCCTCATCTAATTATTCTCTTTTGAAATACTGAGACCATAGACCTTGCACATGTCATGATAGTTTGTTTCGTGTTCATTTCATCTTCTACCTTGCATATGCGGTAAGATATACAATCTCCAGTGTTAAGGAAATCTTTTCCTCTCTTCCCAAAACCAAAATAATAATGGTTCTCTTTTAATATAATGAAAACCTGAAGTTTCTTGGTTCTATTTGTTGGCTAGAAGGTCACTGTTAGCATAAGAAAACACATTCAATTTTTCCTTTGAGCTGTCTATTGACAATATGTCCTCACACATTTATTGATGTTATGCAAAATGGTGGGTTATGAACACTCTTTGCTGGAGTGATTAGAAATGTAGCTCTGGGATTTTTTATTGAACGACTTAGGTGTTTAAATGTTTTAGAAATAAAATGCTCCTCTGATTAGTGGATTTTGTTTGCACATTTTAATTATCATGAATTAATCCTCTCATACTAGGTGATGCAAACTTGTCTGATTCAATCTGCATGACTGACAAAAACTATATCTTGTACATTTTATGCTAAAATGCTGTTTCTGGTATAGATAGTAGAACTTTGAATTTGCTCTCTAGATATTTTTTTATACCCTGGAAATTCTCTAACTGCTTTTGGATTTGACTTTTAATTTTATCTCATGAATTAATTGTTCAGGATGCATGTTACAAGGACATGAGATGCTGTGATGGCTGCAATCTAATCTTGCCATGCAAAACTGTGAACAAAAGGAAAAGATCAACATTTCAAAGTGAAATTTTGTGCAAACATTGTTCCAAGGTTCATGAGATATACCACCTTTTGATTATTTTTTTGTCAATCATCCTTTTTAAAGTGATAATTACATGCATGCTTTTTACAGTTAAGAAAATCAAAGCAGTATTGTGGCATATGCAAGAAGACCTGGCATCATTCAGATGGCGGGAACTGGGTAAGATTATTAATAGTATTTGAATTAGGTTACTGTTAGTTGTGGTAAAACAATCAAATAAATTTTTGGTTCATGTTGGAATTTAAACTTCATGTATTAGGTATGCTGTGATGGCTGTAATGTTTGGGTGCACACTGAGTGTGATAACATTTCCAGCAAACTTTTCAAGGTGTGTCTACCATACTATAGTCTAATACATTCTGTTATCTCTTATATTAGTTTGTGTTCATTCAAAGGTGGAGGCTAATTGATTTGTTATGGTTTGAAGGATTTGGAAGATATTGATTATTATTGCCCTGACTGCAAAGTAAAGTTTAAATTTGTACAATCAGATTTAGAGAGAAGAAAGCCTCCAGTCAAGTATGCTGCTCGCTTTGTTTTTCCTAAGTCACCTGTGATTTTTAAATTTGACAACACAAATTTATCGTGGTTTTTTCTGTGGGAAATTTTAATCCCAATGATGTCATTTGAATCAGGTCTATAGGAAACAGTGGACAGACTGTACCACCTGACAAGGTAACAGTTATCTGCAATGGGATGGAAGGAACATACATTCCTAAACTTCATTTGTAAGCCCTGTAAACTTTACAAAAATTATGGATTGTAGCCCCCTCTTTCATTTTTGGGTGGCTGGTGCAAATTATGATAGTTTGATTCAGTTGTGCTAATAGTGCAATGCTGGTTAATTTTGTGGCAAACATATATTTGGTGGATTTTGTTTTTTTAATCCTAATCCAGTATAACAATCTCGTTACTTTTTTTCCTTTCCCTCTATTTCTAGAATTGAGTGCAACTGTGGTTCATGTGGGTCGCGGAAACAAGCACCAAGTGAATGGGAAAAGCACACTGGGTGTAGAGCTAAAAAGTGGAAGCACAGTGTGAAAATTAAAGACACAATGTTACCGCTGGCACAATGGGTTTGTACTGGCACTTGTCATTTTTTGTAATTGGCATCCTAAGTTCTAATGTTGCTAATTTTTAACAACACAGTACAGGATATGCCATTTACATATATGTTAGGGTGCTCAATTTTTTTATTTCCCTTTTACCTTCTTTGTTGGGGTGAATGAATCTTACATGTCCTTGTTATTAATTTTTCTATGAACAATATCCGCTGTGCAGATTTCTGAATATAATGCACGGGTAGATCCTCTAAAGTTAGATAAGCTTATGCTACTTGCTTTGTTGGAAGGTACATATAACTAACTACCTTTTCTTTTGCTTTAGTTGGAAGAAGTGGGTGCTTTACTGGGTTTAATTGTGAACAACATGATTTTTTTATTTCCTTTGAACAGAGAAGTATGAACCTATATATGCCAAATGGACATCAGAAAGATGTGCTGTTTGTAGATGGATTGAAGATTGGGATGATAACAAAATTATAATCTGTAATAGGTAATGCCCTGCCTCACCTATTTCTTTGTGCCTGTTCAGTGTTATTTGGGTGATCAGTGAAATTAAGTGCTGCTTTAAGCTTAAAAATGAATTATGTACTCAATTACCATTGCCTGAGACCTATTTTTCCCTTTATAAATTTTATTTTCAGGTGTCAAATAGCTGTCCACCAAGAATGCTACGGGGTAAGGAATGTTCAGGATTTTGCTTCATGGGTGTGCAGAGCATGTGAATCTCCTGAAGCTGAGGAGTGCTGCCTTTGCCCTGTAAAAGGCATGTTCTCTTGCATTAAGTTTTGATAGGTCATAGTAATTTACATGTGGTTTCCCAAAGTCATTGGATGACTGAAGTTCTGATTTGGTTAGCTTCTTTCCTTTTCTTGACAATGAAAGTAAAGAAATATTATTCTGCTGCTGAAATATAATTTACTGTCTTACTTTGGCACCCTGGAATTTGGCGGGTTGATTCCAGTACAGAATAAATAATTAACTGATGATTATTTGAATCAAATTTTTTGCACTGCTGCACCAAACTACCAAAGCCATTCCTCTAAAACAGTATTATTTAGTGACCTTTTTCTGCTTTCATGCTGTAAAGTTCACTATAGCTCAATGCTGTGGTTTTTTCTTATATTTGAGACCTGCTTCTGTAGGGGGTGCTCTCAAGCCAAGTGATATTGAAACAATGTGGGTTCATGTCATATGTGCTTGGTTTCGACCTGAAGTTGGTTTCTTGAACCATGAAAAAATGGAACCTGCCACTGGAATTCTTAGAATTCCATCGATGTCGTTTATGAAGGTATGTTATGATCTGAACAATTAGCTAGAAGTTTCTTGCTTTGTTTTATTAAAGCAAGCTTTTGTCACATGCTGGACGGGAGTTATTTTCCTTAATTTTTTTAGCATATATTTCACATGTCTAGAATTTAAAAGGGTTCTAATTCTGGGGGTGTTATTTCTTTAGTCATTGAAGACCGAGGCTTTTGTATGATATGGTGATTAAATTGTGTTTTAAGTTGTTTTTATCCAGATTGATGCTCATTTTCTTGGTATGTTATACAAATAAGAGTGCTTATGGTCTAAATTTATTTTATTTGCATGCCAGAGGTGTGTTGTCTGTAAGCAGACCCATGGCTCGTGTGCCCAGTGTTGCAAGTGTGCCACCTATTTTCATGCAACGTGTGCCTCAAGAGCAGGATATTTCATGGAAGTAGGTTTTTCTGAAAATGTTTTTAATACTCATGAATAAATTTGTTACTTTTATTTCCTGTTTTAGCGTCTGGATCTCATATTTTGTACTTTGCTATACCTTTCCAGGTGCTTTTATGTTTCTATATTATTTAGCAAATATTCCTAATGTAGATCTTAAATTGAAATTATACGAGAATAGATTGTACCAATTGCTTTCGTTAATCTTGCACCTTGAACTTTCAGCTGAACTGCACAGAGAAGAATGGTGTGCAAGTCACAGAAAAGCTAATATATTGCGCTGTTCACAGGTTAAAGCTTTTGCCCCCATCTATCATTTGCAACTTCATTTTATCATACTGTTTTTTCTCCTAATTGGAAGACGGATTCTTGTCCATGTTTGTCTAATTTGGATGCTGTGCTATCTTACCTTGGTTCTGTTGTAGGAAGCCAAACCCAGATTATGCTGTAGTCATGCGTACACCTTCAGGAGTTTTCTCTGGCAGAAGTTTGCTTCAGAATCAGAATGGGTGCTTGAGGGGTTCAAGGTTGGTTTCATCTAAGAGAGTGGAACTTCCAGAACCCTCAACCACAGGGAGTAATGAATTTGAACCTCACTCTGCTGCAAAGTGCCATGCTTTTAAAAGAACAAACCATAAGGTGATTTATCTAAGTAACCTTTACTGCTTTTGTTTTGCTTTCCTTTCCACTTCTCGGTAATTTTCGTCAAGATAGTTTGTTTTTCATCCTGGCCAAGTTTATTTGTCCTTTTTATCTCATAGATATTTCCTCCTGTTTGGCAGTGGTCTGAAGGAGAGCCAATAATCCATCGATTGATGGGACCAAGACATCATCCTTTATGTTCAATTATTAACCTGAGCACCTATAAAGTAATGGTCTTGTCCTGTTTGGAAGTTTTTATTTCTTTTAAATAGAGGGAAAAAAATGATTTTGGAACTTCATGATCTATCCTTTTTGTTGTTTTGGCTGGCTAACTTTTCAGTATTTGCTTTGTCTTCTAGCAGGAAATTGAAGATTCTACAGTTTTCTCTTCATTTAAAGAACGCCTTAACCATTTACAGGTCCCACTATCCTTCGCATGATATAGTTTTTTTTCTACTGGAAGTCAAATTCAATTAACATGTATTTATGCCTCCAGAAAACTGAAAATCATCGGGTGTGTTTTGGTAAATCCGGTATACATGGATGGGGCCTCTTTGCACGTAGAAATATTCAAGAAGGAGAAATGGTACTTAATTTATGTTTGGTCTGTTTGTTGTGGTTTTAAAGCATCAATTATTTTGTATGGCTGGACTTTAAAATATCTATCTTGTGTTTAACTTCCCTGGATGTAATGCTCTCCCAATATCAGGTTTGTCGTCCTTTCTTGTTTAACAAAACACCTTTCTCCAGGTCATTGAGTATCGTGGAGAGAAGGTGAGGCGGAGTGTTGCTGATCTGAGAGAGGCACGGTACCGTTTAGAAGGCAAGGATTGCTATGTGAGTCTCTCAATTTTCTTTGGTCTGTATGCACTTGACTGCTCATATTTCTCTGCACAGTTTTGTTATATTACTCAGAAAATGTAGCCACTAGTTTTCCATGAATTTCTTGTATCCTGAAGAACTTTAATCTTAGACCCTGCCGAATTAATGGTAGGCAGATGACCAAGTGGTTGATGATGGGAATGTAGTCTGAATCAACTTGCCCCATCCCTTCCAGGTCTATCACAAGGGAAATGAAAGTCAAGAGTTGCTTATATGGTATCTGTGTAAGCTATGGGCAAATTGAACTTCTCTGAACTATTTTGAAATATGCTGAACAAATTATGGACAAACAATATTTAACCTAGTTTTTATGTGTTTAGCACTGGCAGAAGATGCCACAGTTTTTATGTGTACTGCTGAACATATTATAAAAGGAAAGAACTGTATCGTTGGTGTCTCTTATGGTTCAACCAACTATTTCTTGCAGCTGTTCAAAATCAGTGAGGAAGTTGTAATTGATGCTACAGATAAGGGGAATATAGCACGATTAATCAATCATTCTGTAAGTGCAGATATTTCACCCGAAACTGGATCGAAAAATGCCTACCTTTTTTTAGCTTTTGCATTGGTGACTTTCATGTTTCTATTTATCAGACATATGCAAGCCCATGTTTATAGAACAGTTCATAGTGAAATGCTTGCACAATCCACGTAGTCTGCTAAGTACCTGGGAATTTGGAAGCACACTTATTTTTAACTCCCACAGTGTTGTCTGCTATACCATCTGACTCAGAAAAGGAAAATGGATCTTATTTGTCAGATTTGATGACTACTATTGCGACACTTGCCAAGATAAAAATGTCTTTGGTTTACAAGCTCTCTAAAACCTAGTACATAAGATATTGATTAAAGAACCTGAGTTCAGAGGTTCAACTGGATTTACCCGGGCCCGGGTTGTGCAATTTTAGTGTCATGACTGTGCTTTCTGTTTATGGTTAAAAACAAGCTTTATTTTTAACCTTGTGTGCTAATCAATTATTTGTAAGAATTAGAGGCGTTTGTTTTATTTCTTCATACCGCATCTCTTCTTTTACATTAATATGAAGTGCTCATCTGCTCCGATTGCAGTGTATGCCCAATTGTTATGCAAGGATTATGAGTGTGGGTGATGTGGAGAATCGGATCGTTCTCATTGCTAAGACCAATGTCTCTGTCGGTGACGAGCTAACGTATGCTTTATAGAATATCTCTCTCACCCTCCCTCTCAAAGTCACTGCTCCTGAGATATTTAATCTGGGTAATTAACGTGTTTAATTTGTGCGTGGACAGGTATGATTACTTGTTTGACCCCGATGACCATGATGAATTGAAAGTTCCTTGCCTCTGTAAAGCTCCCAATTGTCGGAAGTTCATGAATTAAGGCTAGCCATTTTCACTTTCCGATGAACTGCATGAAAGCACCAGACTCATATTCTAACCTGCAATGAACCTGTAATTTGTCTCCTTTATTTACTCTGATAACCATCCAATCTTTTGTTGCTATAAAATGTAAATTCACTGGCAGTTTGGCTGGTGGCCTTTCTTTTTCCTCAACAGTTGATGCCAATTTTTCCGCATGGTAACATTAGAACATACCCCCGTTATCTGGTTTCAAGTTTCAACTTCATTTCTCTCTCCTCACGATCGCAAGGTTTAGATTTGAATCTGATTCATGTGTAATGAGCAAATATGGTACTACTAGCCCATTAGCAATTCATTCAGTGCGCGCGCTTGGATTTTCCATTTGAAAGAAGCCAGTTGATGGAACAAAATGAAATCAAGCGTAGGCTACCAGTGTTAGCTGGAAACGAGGCGAAAGCGTGATGGTGAACCACTTCTATGATTGAAATATAGGTTTGTAACGATGACCTCAATAGCTCATGCCACCCTATAGAATCATTGTGTGTCACTGCTGCTATACTGGGTGAGAAATGCTTATGGGATGGGCACTATCCTTCATGAATGTATTTTAAAAAAAAATGATTTTTTTTTTTACTTTAAATTAATTTTTTTTGGGTTTTTTAAATTATTTTTATGTGTTGATATTAAAAATAATTTTTAAAAAATAAAAAAAAATATTTTAATATATTTATAAACAAAAAATACTTAAAAAAATAACTTCAACAACACTTTAAAACATGTGGAAATGGAGGGTGTAGCCTAACGGATTCTTTATGTCAGTCAGGTAAACAAAGCGCATCGGTTTCAAATGCTCATGCTCTCGATTGAAATACAAACAGATAACACATGGTTCTGTAGCCGAAATTTCACTTGAAAGAACGAGGCTCCCAACCCATGAAATTGATGGACTGTTTTTTGATTTCCAAGTATCCGGGTCAAGTCTCAATTAATCCTGAGATGTACAGGGCCTTCGCAAGGAGTTTTCTACATCGCCGTTAAATCACAGCACGGAGACCTCCTGAAATTATCTGTATCTGGCAAGTATCAACTTAAAACCTTGCATAGGAGCATACGATATTCACTGAATGTTTCCGACTAGCAACAACATAAAAAATAGGACATTAATCTTATATATATAAAAATATTAAATAATTTTAATAAATTCAATGATTTTTTTGTAAGTGAATTCTGTAAAATAATTATATAAAATTAAGATTACGGAAAAAAGAAAAAGAAAGAGAGGTGGTGTCTGCAAGCCATAAGCTTTACATAGATCCATATTTAAACGGGCCAAACAAGTTGGGGCCCATCAACAAACACTTCAAAGTTCAAAATTATTTTTAAAATGGAAGGAAATGGTTTGTTACTCGATTTTAAATAGAGAAGTTCGCGCGTCTATAATAAATAGACCAAACAGTAAGAGCCCCCCTCTACTGAACCATTTCAATGGAAGAAGAGAATCCACAGAGAAATATTGAGAAAATGAAAATGAGAAAGAGATTGAGAAGAGAAACTACTATTTGCAGTTGCAAATCTCCTCGTCTACAAAACCAAAACTCTCTCGGCTCTTTCAATTGGTATTCTATCTCGGTTCAAATTTCAGTTCATTTTCGAAAACGGATTTGTTTACTTCCTACTGTGTTAACAGTGAGAAATAAGTTCAATTCTAATGAAATTTTGATTTTGTTTTCTATTTCGAAGTTATTTTTCGAATTTTACTGTGATACTGATTTATAGCCGATTTGAGCTGCGTTTGATTTTTTGAAGTAGCTTTGATGCTGTGATACTGTAAAATCTGACCTGCTTCTTGTTTGCTAGATCGCAATGATTCTGTTTTAAGAACGAAAATAAAAGGTTGTAGAAATTGTAGAATCTAAACTGCATTTTCTTCTTTTAATCGAACGATATTTCTGTTTTACATTGTTTTCTTGGATTTTTCTAAGCTAAGTGCTGTTTATTTGGATTCTTAACCATTGTTTGGCAGCTGAGAAAATGAAAATGAAAATGAAGTTTGAATTTCATTTTTCCTTTCTAGTTGTTAAGGAAATAAAAGTATAACACGTAACTCAGGAATTTGAATATTTTCATTTTCTCAGATTTTGATATTTGTGTACTAAAATTACAGTTTCTATCATTTTCTGATCTCACTTTCTCAGCCGCCAAACAGATCCGAATTGAGTTTGAATTTGTTTTCAGGTTTCGAAATTATAGATCAGATTTAAGTTTTCGTGATTATTTTTTTCTCGCATTTGCTTATTTCTCTCTCTCTCTCTCCAATTGAGAAAGGTATGAAGTGGATCTATGGACAGAGATAGCTAAGTTTTTGGACGGGAAGTCTCTGGTGAAGCTGGCTGCGACTTGCCGATGGTTCCACAGCGTCATCATGCATGACAGCGTATGGAAGTTTGTTTGCTTGCGTGACCTTCAAGTCCCAGCCCCATGCCAAGTGGCATTCAAGTGGATCAAGCTCTATGGTTCACTAGCTGGTAATTATCAGACCCCTTAGTTGTTGCGCATTTTTTATTTGGTTAGAATTATTGAACAATGTGATAAATTTTGATTGGTGATGGACTGGCTTTGCAGATGGGAGTCACTCTTACAAGATCCGTAACAATGAGAAGCACATTGGTAAGTTTCTCCTCTCTTTCTTTGGTTGGTCTTTTAGCTGTTTATGTGGGATATTTGCAATCACTTGCAGGGCTGTTTTCTTAAAAGATTAAATAGTCTCTTTGAGCTCAAATATACGGTGAAGATTATAAGCTGTTTGATTTTGATTTCACTTGACTTTCTTTCCTGTAATGGTTTAAATTTAAAAGCTAATGCTTAGTTCAGTATGAGCTCCTATTTTGTTAGTCAAACAAGGTAGTAAACCACTCTTCGCTTTTTCTTCAACTTATGGGCTATTGTAAATCACTCCATGAAATGTTCCATTCAACTCTCATCCAGAAAAGAGTATGCTTATATTTTGATGAGGCTGCCGGATAATTTCTAAGGATTATGGTATTCTCAAGGATGCAATAAGATGGAAGATGCAAGGAATTGACACCTGCAAAACAAATTATTTTTCTAGATCGGAGATACTCTTATACTTGAGTTAACATTATTGATAGGAGAAAATAGGCTTTAGTAGAGATTATGTTGTGTTGATTTGCATAGCAAAATATAAAAGGTACAAATATAAAGTTATTTTATGAAGAAGAATGTGACTTATTTGAGGTTTAGGGTTGAATGAGTTCATGTAGGGGTAGGATGTCTAATTTACGAGCATTGAGATATGAGTAGGGGAATAAACTCTTTGTAATGTACATAATATATTGGAGTTCTTAATAATAGGGACGCAGTTGAATATAAAAAAGTAAATTATAATTGAATCTGTAGACATAAAACCTTATTCACGGTGTGTTGATTCTTTTGTGGTACAATCAGATTGGATGAGGATTGGGGCATTTTTCTTTGATTCCCCAGTAGCAATCTTGTCCGAGAAGCTCAGCTTGCCATTGACAATACTTAACAAAGACAATGTGGAGAAGGCTCTGGAATCCAGTGGAGCTTGTGTGCTAAGTAACATCAAAAGAGGAATCTGGATAGCAGGTAACTTTAATTCGATTCTGTCACCCTACCAGTGTTCGTTCTGAACACATTTTTGTCAGGAAAGATCTAACAAATTCTGAATCACAAGCCAACTAACTTTGCATAACAAAATTGCCAATGTCTTCAGATCTCCAGCTTGTTCGATGCCCTGTATGTGAACTTGATACATGCGAGGGTGAGCTAAATTACTTTACTGGCTTGCTACAAGAGTTCCAAATTATGAGTTTCCTTTAAGAATCATGCGGTAAATGCAGTGTGGATGTTCATCTACTCGACTTTAATCACAGGCCTACTGTGCAGAACCATTGACAAAATGACTGAACACTGGACTAAAAAAGTGCCATGCAGATAACTGTCTGTTGCGTTTATTTACCTTCTTGTAACCAAAGAGGGTATTCAATATTTGACAAAAAAAAAGTGCTTTTCTATATAGGAACAATGCAGACACTAGAAGTAAGGAATATAGAGCTGTTTCTGTGTGACGAATACCAGAAAGGGAGCTGGGACTATGAGCTGATTGGATCCTATACAATCAACAAGTCTGTAGATGCAGCTTCTGGTGGCATTTTTGATCTTAAACACATCAAGGACCGCGCAATGGCTGGTAATACTTCAATTGAAATAAAATGGATTTTTTTCTCAGAGCTTTCCCTGATTTTTCATCTAGTCAACATTTTGCTATCCATTTGGGTTCTGTTTTTAGTGAAACCTTATTAATTAGAGGTTAACTGGATGTTCTCTTGATGTTTAAAATATAGGATTGGCCATACCATTTGTTCTGACTTCTTAATTGAAATTTAGGCTTCCGATTTGAGCATTATCAACCTCAAGTTTCATGGTTTACTAAATTGGCATTGGCAGGTGTGTTTAATCTCAAGTCATGGGCAGGAAAACCTAGTGATATGCAGCCAAAGGCTATGATCACTTTCCATTCAGTTGCAATCCGCACCAATTTACAAGAAAATCAAGGTGAGGCCTCCCAAGCTGTACATAATTAGAACTTCCATAATCTTGCCCTTGTACAGGTTGTCATCCATGAAAACAATCACAATTACTTCGATTACATCCCTGCGTCTGTTCTTTCTGATTTTGAGGATTCGCACAATCTGAAATGCTAATTTCTTGCTATTTCCTTCGGTCTATCGATCCCTGATTCTATGGGCAAGCAGGACTTATTACAAAGTACTACGCGATGAGAGCTGGATTTGAAGGAGAAGTAGTTTCAATTCGAATCTCTCAGCAGCTTGCTTAGTCCAGTTTCAGTCACCCATATCTTATAGGCCGAAATTTTTCATTCTTCTCCACAGCAATACCAATTCATTTTCAATGCTGTGATCCAAATACCTAGTTGACCAAGCGAAATGGATCTGGTGTAGATAATGGCTCGTTGGTTTTTCATTTACACCTGGTTGCTTCTTCAATGGGACAATCTACTGGATTATGTCCTCTTGGCTCCCTTGCTATCTTGATTATTAATACCTTGCTATATTCTGAAGTTTTGCGATGACAAGATGTTCATAAAAGTTCTCTTTTTTTGTAAAAAAAAAATCTATATATTTGGGTGAAACGTATACACACACACACACACACAAAGTCAACGCACAAAACTCCCTTTCCTTTTCTTACCACCCAGTGTTAATGATGCGGCGGAGGGGTTTGAAAACCCTAATTCAGAAAAGGCATATCTTAGTGTTTTTCCGAAACGGTTCAAATCTTGACTTAATTAAGAGACGATGGATGGGGTGCCCGAGACGAAAGGCTCCTTCGTTAACACTTCTCACAAACAGTTGACTTATGGGCTACAGCAATAGTATATACTCGAAAACTTCCGTTACGCATGCCTGCGCTCCTTGTTATGAAGATTGACTTTAGAAATGTTTATTTTATTGTCGATTTGAATGAAGAAAAACCCCTAGCATAGTATTATAAGAAAGCCTACCTTTTCTCGAACCAGTCCTTTCAAACCATGGGTTTCTTACAAGTTCTCTTTCTTGTCAAGCTCCTTCATTTTATGAATGCTGCAGCAGATTGCTCGATCGCCGTCTGCGGCATCGGCGAAGTGATCCCCGTTAAATTCCCTTTCCGTCTAGAAGGCATGCCCCGATACTGTGGCTACCCTGGTTTCGATCTAAGTTGCAATATTTCGGGCACGTCACTTGTAATACCTCCTTCCGGGGGCTTTCTCGTGCGTGACATCGATTATCCAACTCAGCAGGTACTGCTTTACGACCCGGATAATTGCCTTCCGAAACGCCTTCTACAGCTCAATCTCTCAGGCTCTCCTTTTTCTGCTGTTTTTCATCAGAATTACACCTTTCTAAGCTGTCCAACTCAGCTCGTGATGTCTCGCTTCGCTATCATCGATTGCCTTAGCAATTCAACCATTTCAGTTTTAGCTACCTCTTCCGCCAGCCTTGTGAAAGCGCTGTCCGCATCATGTGATGTTATCACGACACTGCTAATTCCAGTTTCAAGGCCAGCTCAATACAATGAAGGGTTCTCATCTGAGCTCAGCGAGGATCTTCTATTAACTTGGCTTTCTCCTGATTGTCACCAATGTGAAACACAAGGGGGCATGTGCGGTTTCAATGGAATTGCCAGTCAAGAAATTATTTGTTCTTACGATTCTCAAAGAGGTAATATTTCCTTCCTTTTTTTTTTAATTATTATTTGGTATTTGTTAAGTCTTCATCACCATCTTTACTCGCAAATTAGAAAAGGAAAAGGAGGGAAAAGAGCACATAGAAACTCTCTGACTGGATCAAAATAGTAATTGAGGAACAAAAGATGTCAGGAAATGCTTAATTTGGTATTGGTCAGCAGACTTTGTACAGTAATGCAAGACATTGGAATGATATATTTGAGGTAGAGTAATTGACTTGATTAGATAATTAAATATTAAACTAGCATCATTAGCTAAGCTATTAAAAATATCAAGAATAATGTGCCAGGTGGGATATGATGATGGATGATAATTTCCACTTATAATATGATCCACACCCACCTTGATACCATTCAATCATCGATGGATAATCATTTCCATTTATAATATGATTCACACCCACCCTGGTATCATTCAATTATTTTTAGCATTAACATTAGCAGCAGCCAAAAGTCAAACTCTGAATGAAAATGTTCAGATGATATAATTTCAGCTCTCCACTCCCCATCATTTTCAATTCATCAGCCTGTGTCCAGCCAATCAGGCCACGATAATGTATCGTCACTGTCAACCTTCCTTCCAGTTTCCCCCCTTTTCTTTTATTGGTAGAAGGTGCAACGAACAGACCTGGTTCAACAACATATTTCTTGTTTGGTGATTTCCAGCCAGTCATTCGAGGAGAGTAGCTTATGCCAGGAAAGAAAAAAAAAAGAACGAGCCTAATGAAAAGAAAAAAAAAAGAAACATACATTGAGAACATCAATGATCTGGATCCAATGCTGACAGCTTGTCGTTTCAGGCAAGTCTTCCAGTGGTCGCCAAGATTTCGGAGTCATTGTCCTGTCGATTGGAATACCTGTTCTTGTATGTGCAAGTGGGATTGCTATGTCTGCATACTTTATGATCTGCCATCCTCGACGCGATGAGGTGTATAACACGCGGAGGAGCACCGCCACAGCACCACCGCAACCTATCATCTTGGTGATGGGCCTTGACGAGTCCACCATTGAATCGTTTGACAAGCTGGTCCTTGGGGAAAGTAAGCGGCTGCCTGGTCCCAATGGTAGCACCTGTGCTATATGCTTATCGGAATATAACAGCAAAGAAACACTGAGAATCATACCGGAATGCAAGCACTGCTTCCATGCAGACTGCGTCGATGAATGGCTACGGATGAACGGTACCTGTCCAGTTTGCCGGAAATCACCATCCCCTGCTCATGTTACATCATCGAACATTTCACATTAAAACATTTCCGGCAGTTTTGTGATCGGAGGATCCCCCTCCACCACCACCAGCACATACACACTAGCACATACACTGCTTCTTGTTTATACATAGTGGTTTTTCAGCACTGTTTCTTATTTGCCTAGGAAAAGTTGAATGCTTGACAAACGACTAGAGGATTGGGACCAAAAGTTGTCGCAACGCTCAACAGGATTTCGATGACTTGAATCCATTGTCGAAATACTTTACTAAGCTTGTAGCCTAAAATATAGGTGGATGGGGCTCTGGTTAACAAAACCACCTTGTTCTTGATGCCCAACAGCATCTGTTATTTCTTTTTAGCTAATTTCACTAAAGCTATCCTACAAGAGCAAAGTTTGTGCATAAACTATGTGATGCCAATTTTGGAAGAAAATAAGTGTAGTAATATAAAGTTGAAAAGGTAGAGAAAAAAAAATCAAGAGGAAGGTGTTATTAAGTGTTTTGCTTTGGTATATTCTTCTTAATATACTTGAATTGTATTTCTAATTACAAGTCTTTTTATATGCCCTGAAATTCTAGAAAATTAGAGTTTATTCTAACCTGAAGAATGAATTATTTTACCAACTTAATTAGTCAATAATTTCCCAATCATTCATCTAGTTCATTAATTCAACTAGACAACCAGTTCTCAACAAGTATATCAATTATTTTTTATTTTACATAAAAATTAAAATTTGGTTTACTTTTTAACATCTCTTTTTAAACTTGATTTCTTATAACTCCTCGCATCTCTTCTACTGAGAAACATCGTATTTGAGTGGCTTTGTAAAAATATATGTGATTTGATCTTGGATCTTTACATGTTTTTAATTTTCTTGTTTGTAATGTATTCTTGTAGATAATACGATCTTGTGTTAATGTGCTTATTTCTATCATAAAATACTAGATTTTTTTTACTAAAACAATAACTGATGAATTGTCCATATAAATTTATATAGGCTTTTCTTGCGATATCTACAACTTTTTCAAATGTTTTTAGCCATATAGAATGACAAACACATGTTACAACAATTACACATTCAGCTTTACAAGTTGATAATATGACTATTGATTACTTCTTCAAACTTTATGTGAGAATTGTGTTTTCTACTTTTCTTTTCTATGTAAGAAACTAAAACCTATAATGCTTTTTTTTATCATCTATATCTCCAACTTATAAATTCAAATTTGTTAGAATATTTGCATAACAGGCCAAAATTATCAACACCTATGATATGATGAAGAATTCATGTTCTTGCTTTGACATATATTATAGTTGGTGTTTGTATAAACTTTCTTACAAACTCTACTTTAAAAAGAATATCTAGATGAATGCTTTTTTTTCATATATGTCAAAGCAAAAATTGACCCAAGTTCAAAAGATTCTATTGAATTTACTTCTTTTCTTTTCTAATTTTTTAAACTAATATTTTTTCACTTTTACCATTTAACATTTATTAATTAGAAATTAGACTGCATTATTTTTTAATTTACTTTTTATAGGAATTTTCATTGTTTTGAAAATAACTTGAGTTATCTTTAAGCCTTTTTCTTGAAAATAACTAAATTAAATTAATTTATTAAAAAAAGCAATTTCAGCATGCAATTAGAATATAAATACTCGTCATTCTTGAACAAGCAAGATCAAGCATGTACGTAGTAAAAAGTATGGAATTCAAAACTATACATTTGAAAGCTACGAATTCCTCAACCATACTACCGAGTCAGATGAATCATCGTAAGAACTCTCTCTCATTTCTTAGCAAGTAGTTTTTTGGGAAGCTTCTCCAGTGGAGTGGATTTCAAGAGGAGAAGCCGTGCAGCACGCTCTTGTAATGTACCCCCACATTTCAGCCCTCGGACCAGCAGTTCAGTCTTCAATCTTTCCATGCCAAGTACCTATTAAAGAAAAAGAGGAAGATGGCCGAAGAGAGTGTTATGTATTTGCAGATGCTGAGCTTAATTCAGCACAGACATCCCGTTTTATATCATAAATCCATGTTTGTAGAGTACTGAGTCTATAATTGTATTATCAAACGAGCCATTGATTGCGAAACTCCTTCCCCTATTATTCATTTAACCTTTTTTTTTTATGCTTTTCAATGGTTGCTGGAAGAAACAGATGTACAGCTCAAGTTACGTATCTTTAGCAACATGTCCAATCAAAGCAGTGGCAAATCTTGTTGAAAACTTCTATAGGTTGTTTGATCAGGAAAACCATTCAGATCCATCAATTCAAATTTGGAACACCCACCCTATCCTAGCAGTTGCAAGTGCCATGCATAAACATGTATTCTATCAGGCATATAGAGAAATTGAAAGTTAAAACCAAGCAGCTGACCTCTATATTAACCTTCCCCCCTATTTTGCTAACTTTGCTAGAAATTCAATAGTGATGAATTGGAGACAGACAAAGTTCAAAGGACAGTGGAGAGGTCACGATTCCATGCACACCCATCCTATCATGGGACAAAAGGTTTCTGGACTGATGTCAGAACCTCCCGACATAGCATTGCTGCAAATTTCGACTACATTTGTCTACTAAACTAAGTAAAACTTCATTCTCTATTGATACTGAATGGATGAGTCCTTGTTCTCCATCCCACAGCACTTAAGATCACATTTTTTTGTTGCCTCTTGACCACATAATTTATTTTTTACAGGTCAAAACCTAGTTATTAAGAAGGAGAAAGTATGATATAGAAATTAGACAAGCAAATTAAGTCAATGTGATGATCAGGAAAAGCTCATACTACACATAAAGGAAGAAACATCAGACTTCGCAAACATACCTCCAACTCTGATGCTGAATTGAATTCATCAAAATTTAGTGGCTTCTCCAAATCACCATTAACTATTTCATTAGACACAGGCTTAGATTTAGAGAAACCATTAGGGTTCAGCAATAACTGGTCTGCTTTCAATTCCAGAGCCTGAAGCATCTGGACATTGAGAACTAGGTCCAACATTCTCCTGCTTTTCAGCCTCGAGTGGTTCAGTTTCAAAAATCACTTCAGTCTTCACTACGGTTTCCTCAAGAATCTGTGCTTCAACCATTTCATCCTCTTCGTTCAGAGCAATCTCTCCATAGGAATTAGATATCAAGCTTTGTTCTGCAGAAACCTCCTTTTCTTCTTCAGAGCCACCAGCACAAGAAGCACCACCAGAACATTCACCATCTTGATTTCCAGTAACCGAATCTTGACTCCCCTCAGCTTTGTTATTCGACTCTGACTGATTCCCATTATTTAAAACAATAGATTTCTCATTTTCCTCGTCACTGTCATCAGCACTACTATCGCCATCCATTCCACTGTCACTTTCACCCAATTTTCTCTTCCCCATCCTTGCAACAACAAAAAATCTCAATCATAAGAAATTCAAAGCACGTCACATGAAAGAGAGGAAAGATACAGATTATGACTAAGAAAATCATGTAAAATAGTGTAAGAAAGTCAAAACAATCTCAGGAAAACATGTTACGTTTTCAATATGCACCGAAACAACACTAATCATACACACAAGAACTTTTCACAACTCGCTCCTTTACTCCCGAGCATCTCAGTAAGATTACTAAATCGGAATCCTAATCTCCCTCCCCAGAATCTTCAAACTTGTGGAAAATATCCAATTTTGTGAGCACATAAAATATACAAATTTTAAACTCCTCGATCTCTTAAATTTTCATTTTCAAACACCCCAACAAGTCTTTATAATAACAGCAACAGTTACCCTGTAACCTCTTTACCAAATTTTCAAAACTAAACTATTCCCAATCCAGCAAAAAAAAGAAAAGAAAATCAAAGCCAATTAAATCATGAGATTACGGAGATAAACACAAACAAGAACACTCACCAAATCTTTAATTTCTTGGCTTCCATACCTCCCAAAACACCCGTCCCCTTCCTCTTCCTAAACCCATTCCCCTTCCCATTCATAAACACCTCCTTCATAGCCTCCTCAACTACTGCAGCACATTTCGCCGACTCCGCTCTATACCTAGCCACATACTTCTCCGCCTCATCATCTCCAGCTCCTTTTTTACCTTTTTTCCCCTTCTTCTTAATAAACTCCTCCGCAACCTTCTCCAACCTCCTATCCTCTTCCTCCGCTTTCCACTCCTCCAGTTTCTTCTCCGCATTCACGTGTCTAAGCCTCCTTCCACTCATATCCCGACACGCGTCAAAATTATTCGTCTTCTTTTGACCCGCTTTTGTGGCAGCCCCACGGAGGAGAGACCCAAACCCGCCTTTGCCACCGAGGAGACGGAGGAGGAGATAGACGGTGGATTCGGGGGTTATGATGGTAGCGTCGTCGTTTAATTGGACTCCTCTGCATATCAAGCGTTGATAATGAATAGGGATTTTAGTGATTTCGAGGATTTTTTGCTTGATTGATATGGTCGTACATGATTCTGGGGTTTCGAAATTTAGGATGGTTGTTTTTCCGTCTAGAAGGTTTGCGAAGATCTGGAAGGGCATAAGTTCGCTGTGATCTTCCATGGCTGCTGGTTTTGGAGAACGATGACAACTGATGGACAAGAAGTTAAATCAAACTATTATGGAATAATCGGATTTGTGGTTTAAATACAAAGGAAAGGCCCTGATTGTTTTGCCTGGTCGTGTCGATTACGATGAGTGGGCCTGTAAATTTTGGGTTGGTACTTGGGCTTACAGTTTCAATGAAATAGATAAAACTATTATCCATGTTAAAATCCATAAAAAAAAATGTATCTTTATTCTTTATATAAAATTTCTTCCACTTCACTTCTAGTTTTATTTATTTATTTATTGTAAGTGGATTATAGGATGTAACTAGTAGAGCTTCATTAATTATTTCATGAATACCACAAAATCTCGCAAGTTAAATTTTAATAAGCTCATTTAAAAGAAATTATATATGAATCTATCAAAAATAATAAAAGAATATATATATATATTCGTACACAAGTAACCTGGTGTTTATCATTTATGGCTCTGGCTCTGCTAAGAGTCTGCAAATACGAGCGATGTCGCTCAAAACAGGTGAATTGATGTCTACGGAAAAAGAAATAGTGAAGGAGAAGGAGTAAGATCTATTTTCCATCATGAATATTTGAAACAAGTACTATATAGTATATACAACACTAAAAAATCAAAATGGGATTTGAAACGAAAATATTTTTTCATTTCCTGCTTGCCTAGACTTTACTTCCAAGAAATCCCTAGGTACATTTAGAGGAGAATTTCCCATCAGAACTAGCTTTCCAAATGATCTGATCTTCAGTAGCAGAAAGAGAGATGAGGCTACCAGCACACTGAATACTATCCATAACCTCAGATCCAGCACAAGGCCAACACCAAGAACCATGGTCAATCACATCAGCAACCATAGAGACGGAGGGAATACCAGTTTCATGAACAAGTTCATTGCCACAAGTGCTAGCAATGGAGCCAATAGGAGACCAACAATCCCACCATAGATCCATAGCCACAACCCAGTCGGCAATTAATCTCTTTTCAAGACAAAACGAAGCCAAAGTCCTGCACTGAATATGAGGATCAAGGAAATTGATGTGACTAAGTGCCCGTTTAGGCATTGTGATACCACCATCTTTTGGTTGAAATTTGAAAAAAAAAATTCATTTTAAATGAATATATTTTTGATGTGTTTTAGATCATTTTAATGTACTGATTTCAAAAATTGATTTTTAAAAAATTAAAAAAATATCATTTTGATGTATTTCAGCACGATAAACACTTTTAAAAAACTACAGCAACCACACTCCCAAACAGGTCCTAACTAAATAACCTGTGATAGCTAGGTATGAGTAATCCGGGCCCATAAGAAAGACTACTCGTGAGAGGTATCGACATTGGGTGCAGTTCTCCTAGGAACCAGATTGTATACACTGGACTGGATCCATACAGACTCGTACAGAAGGAACGAATCTAAGATTGGAGATTAGCAAAGCTAGAGTAGATATAAAAAGTACAATGACAGTCTTCCTCCCGCTACCAGAGAGCATTTTAATATCAGATCGCAGGTATATATTATTGTTTGGGTGATTTTAAAGTATTTTAGATTGAAATAATAGTTAAAATAATGATTTGAGAAAAATCTATTTTTTTATACATTATTTCAAATAAAAAAAAATAAAAAATAGAAGGATTATTTTGAAATTCTAAAAAAACAAACATCGATTCCAAACTGGAAGACCGATGGTCATACGCCCTACTCTTCATAGAAGGAAACGAGCCATAAACCCGCGCTCCATTGCTGGGATTGAAAAAAATTTTATCTAATTTTAATATATATAATTTCTTATTTTGTATTTTGGTTTTTATTTTTTTATTTAGTTTCGATCCCTTGATTTTTCTGGTTCTTCTAGGATAATTTTTAATTTTTTATTTGTATCTATACACCTCTGCTATTAGTTTAGATTTTTAATTTTATTTGTATTAAATATAGCTTGTGTTAAAAAAAACATAATAAGTTTAGCTTTAGTGATGTAAAATGAGAGTGAAACTAAAGTTATTTTGTATTTGTATATTATAAAAAAAACATGTGCAACATCTTTAATAGCCCCGGATTTAACTGTTAATTTTTTTGTCTTATTAGAAGATATTATGGTTATTTTATTGTATCTAGAAAATATTAAAAATCTAAAATACCCCTGGATCCATGGCTAAAATCATTGTTCATCGAGGGATAAAATAATGATTAATCATGGTGCGTATAAGTTGATCTCGGACACCCCGATTATAAAAAAAAACAAAAAAAAATATATAAGTGGGGAAAAAAATGTTTAAAATAAAAAAGTGGAACGAGATTAGTAATGGTCCGCATAAGTTGATCCGGACAACCTGTTTATAAAAAAAAAACAAAAAAAATGTATATGTGGGGGAAAAAAAATAAAAGAAAATGTAAAAATAAAAAATAGGTCCGGCAATTATTCGTAGTCCACATAAACTAGTCGGGACAACCCAATTTTAAGAAAAAGAATATATATGAAAAAAAAACAAGTTTAATAGAAGGTCATGCGCCGGGGTCGAACCCGCCACTTTCAAATCAGGAATCAGTAAATATACCCCACAAATATTAGTGGCCCAAAATCTTATAAGCAACCGACTCTAAATATTTATGTGGTCCCAAAAGCTTTTCCACGTAATCTAGATAGTTGCAAACCCCATTCAGATTATGACAAATTGCTTCAGTTATGGTGTCACTGGGTCAACCCAATATCTAACGTGGTTGGCCCATATATCTAGTTCTTTCATATTTATTAGTATTATAATAGTTTTTATTAAAAAATAAATTTAAAAGAATTCTACGAAAATGCTCTACAGAAATGAACATGACCTTAGAAGGCTGAAAACCCACATACTTGAATAGGATTTTGAAGACTATGATTATTTAGATTCTCACACAACATGTTTTGTTTTGTTTTTGTTTTTTTCTCTATTTGAGCACATAAAATGAGATAAAGGGTTTGACAGCATTCAATTGAATCTTCTCCAACAAATTTACTATGATAAAAAAAAAAAAAAAAAAAAAAAATAGCAACACGCAATGCATGAAGTGCTACAATGCATCTTCCCTTTAAAACTCTACCAAAGAAGTTGCTTGTCCCAGTACGTCAAGGAAGCAAGAAGTCACGAGTCTGTCATGGCCTCTACAGAAACTGAGCCAAGCAAAACACCGATCCCACAAGCTCGCCAGAATCTATTTATAAATACCAAAACTGGCAGCTAACATGAATCACAAAACTGATCCGCCTCATTTTTTATAGAGCTAGGAATGCTAAAAGCAGCAGCAATGAGGACTCACCTATTCGCATTGCTAGCAGTAATTCTTCTGTTGCTTTCAAGACCAGCCGTGCCTTCTCCTGATGAGAAGTTTTCCTGCGCGACAACCGTGTCGAAGTTAACCCCGTGCACCGGATATATCGGCGACAAATCAAAAGAACCGTCAAAGACTTGCTGTGACGGGGTCAAGGAAATCAGCGGTTCTATTAAGAGCAAAGCGGATAGGAAGGGTGCGTGTGAGTGTCTTAAGAAAACACTGAGCAGGATGAAATACGATCCCTCTCGGATCCCTTTACTTTCCAAGAAATGTGGGGTGTCCCTTGTTCTTCCTTCTATTACCAACAGCACAGACTGCTCCACGTATGAATCGTTCTATCTCTGAACCACCTCTTCCCTACCTCGTACTCCTCATCAGAGCATGAAATATAGTGTACTGACCAGTTTTCTTCTTCTTCTTTTTTATATGCAGCGCGTTTGGCTATTAGTACAGCAGGCTATGTGTGCTGAACTGGTGGAGCTAGCAAATAATAATGCAGCAAGAATTCCAGTACGTTATGTAAAAGAAAGGAGAATAAAACACAGCAGCACAATAAAAGAAGTTGATGTCATTTTCTATTTGTTGCTATTTAATGAAACTGATTAATGTCAGTTTTCGTGCTTGTGTTCACTAATTATTGATAAGATCATCCACGGTGTTATTTATGATGGTATATGCTTGCACCTTTTCTGTTTCAAGGCTATAGTTTTACTCCCAAAATACACATCCGTATATGAACTATAATACCACGAATTTCCTTCTCAAAAATAAGGAAACAGAGAACACGCACATTGAATTTGTCTTGTCCCCTGTGATCATTGACAAGAAATCGAGCCTTTTTGGCTGGAAAAATGTAATGTGCTTGTTAACACATCCGTTTTTACCAGGTAGAAATTGTTGCATAAACTAGTATAGTATACACAGACTAATTGACAATTTACCTAAAAGAAACGGATTCTTCTGGTTACTTTTTCAGGCATATTCGTTCTATATAACGTTTTCTGGCCATTATTGATGCATTTTGTAGCACTAATGCTCAATAAAAGACGACATAAAAAATCTATTGATCTATATATCCTTGTATACATTTTCAAGCCTGTCAGCTACAGGACAAAATTTAGATTACAGTTAAAATCAATGAACAGTAGAACCTTGCTTGAATCCACACAATTATTATATACATAATATATATACACCGAGATCTCGGGCAACATAGCTTGCCAAAATGAGGCAGAACTATGATAGAATCACTTGAATGTTTTGTTAGTTGTGCTGTTGAGCAGAAAAGTCAGGCTCTCTTGGCTTCTGAGGCAGAAATGACAATCTATGCGGCAATCCAGTGGCATGTGTGCCATTCTGCCGCAAATTTCTTAACGCGTTGGCAGCAAACTTAGATACATAAATGGCAACACCGAGGCTTGGCGATGCGCTGGCCTCGTTTGCCAAAGCGTGTTGCAGTTCTGCTTGACGCAAGCTTTTAGCCCGCTTCCTCCTACAGTGACTGCGCCATGCTGCCTGTATGAAGCACGCTGCCCATGTTTTCCACTGCACTGAGAAGAACCTGGAAAACAAGATGAGCTCACGAATATGAGTGGTGACTTTAGCACAATGGTCGGGAAAAGTTTCAGTAGTCTCTACAACTTATAGGGAAAGTAGAAATCTATCGTTCCAGCTGCATAAATCTGAGAGGATATGTTTATATCAGGTCCTGAATGGTAGAAGGAAAAATATCCCATCGCTTGCATCACTCTGTTTATACAGGAAAGGAAAGGAAAGGAAAGGAGAAACAATCCATGGAAACTTGCCTGAATGTGTGCTGGATATCCTTGTGATGTAATTGGCGAAACTGGGAAGCTACAGACTTTAAGTCGTCAGCTACTAGAGAAAAGGCCTCAACCTCTGATAGAGCTTGTACTGTTCTAGGTGAGATAGGGAGGTTGGAGGAGGATTGGGGATCCAGGGCCCATGTAAGTAACCCTTCTCCACAGAAGTCACCAGCCTTGAGAGAGACAGCATTGAAAAAACCAGTTCTTCCACCATTAGTGGTTACACTTAATAGATTACCTCGCATTATAAATAACATCTCATCGACTGGGTCCCCTTCTCGAACAATGTAGCTATCCTTCGGGTAAAGAGTTGCCTTGAGACGGTCACATATTGCATCTAATATTGTCTCATCCATTTTGCCAAATATTGGCACCTAAAGAGTTGTTAAACATTCCAGAAATCGTTATTTCTCATAAGCAAAAAGGCAAGTACGGCATATTTTAGTCCATGTTGAGCTGATCCACCAATGGTAGAAAATAGAACAGAAAAAAAGACTAAGAAAAGCACTCACTTTCTTGATCAGGTCCAAGCAAAGATGGCGGTTTATGTCCCTCCTGAGATCTTTAGGAAGATTACGGATTAGACCCCGCTCTTCCACACCTCTAGTTTCTTGCCATTTGTACTGTTCATACCGCCTAATTCGTTCCCTCAGGTTATCAGGGAGCATTCGTTGAGACATCCACTGATCGGTGTCTCTCCTTTTCACTCGCATTTCCTCTACTCTAACAGTTGTCGATTGAAGATATTTCTGCGACAACCAGGATGCACAATTGTTTAGTGCTTTAAATCATCAAATAACGGCGTCAAAAGACAGAGTTGCAAGGTCAAGATAAAATATTACTTATGAGCAGGGAGAGGAAAGAAAAGTAGGGGTAAGAATTTTGTGTTTTTTTCAAGGTATGGTATTCATCAGGCCTGAATGAACAGCAGAGTCATTTAAGGGCAGCTCTGTGATATTCTGACTCCAGAATCACAATATTCCAGTGGATGGCCATTTTTTAACCATTATTTCCCACTACAAGGCCATGTAACGGAATTACCTGCATATTCCCAATAAGCAGTGCAAACAAAACCAATCCAGCAACGGATATGAAGATGGCAAAGAGAATCTCCCCAATGAAAGTGCTTGTTTTAAGGTTTTGGCCAAAAGAGCTGTAAAAAGAAATGTAAAAGGAAAATATGTAAGATGGCATAGCACCAAAGCTTTATGTAAAATGAAGCAAGCTTATTTAACTAGAATAAGGATGTAAATAATTTCATTTTTTTAATCATATTTCTCTCTCTTTGTTTTATTCAAAGCCATCGACCAATGTTTCCATTCATTTCAAATAAAGACAGGGCCTGATGCATGCTGTCCAATTCAAACCCTGATGGCAAGTGCTTAAAATAGGTTATTTTAATATGGCTCCTTTTATCTATCATTCAGAAATAGAATCCACAGATTGCCTACTGATATTCAATATTTCAAAATAGCCAATCTTTTGATGATATCAAACAGCTATCTCGAATTCTTAAGTTTACAGATCTAATTTGGAAACACTCTGAAGTGAAACATTCAGCTTCTAAAAATGAATCAAAGCAGGATGCAATTTCAAATAAATCAAATGAGAACATGGTAACTGATTAAGGACTGAAATACACTGCAATATATCCACAAACCTGAGATTACGCAAACCCCACCAAAAGCAGTAGAAGAATTTCCGTGGAAAATTAGTAGATTCCACCACTCCAGAATCAAGAGCATCAATAAATATACCAAAATTGAAGACCGTTGAGTTATGAACTTGATCAGGTGAGATATAAGAGCATGATCCATTCGGGAATGTGTACTCTTCTGGACGATGATCGCCACAATACCAATACGTAGTAGGACACTTTTCTTGGCGCTTACACACCTCATGCCAGCAAGTATCTTCTCGTTCGATTGAGAACAAGTACCAAAAGGCTCCAAAAGTCTGACATGTCACATGTTTCATGATGAGAAATCCACTATAATACACCAGAAGAATGATATAGATTGTAAAGTATCAGATTCAACTTACATGACTGGCCAGCATGTAGAGAAAGAGGTTGACAACAGCTCCCGCCCATGCTGTTTCAGTAAGTATGCCAGAAGTTCTATTTATTTCGTTGAAGAGTGGGTAGATTCGAGCAAACCTTGGTATGTATTGGATCAAAATCACAAACTCAAATAAGTTCTTTGCAGCCAGTGGAACCGGGCCATCCACTACTGGAAGGATGATTACAACTACTACCTGAGCATAACAATCATAAAATATGTCAAATTGCTATAGCTTACACCATCATAGCAGTGGATGATATTTCGCAAGAAAGAAAGAATCATCTATACGAGTTCCACATCAAAATTAGTCAAAACAAATTACCACGGTCATTTTTTTCCATATTTAGTCATCTAAATATATGCAGTAAGATTTCAAATGTGAGTTGAGGACCAGTTATTCCAGTGATAATAATCAAGAATTGTGATGTAGCAAGTTTAATCAAAAATCCATCCATATGCCATGATAAAATGCAAACTGACATAAGGAAAGCATACCTGAGGAAGCGGAAGAATTGATAGAATATCAATGATAAAGTAGGAGGTCAGGTATTTTTTGGCTATAACTTTCGGATCCTCGACCAACTCGCCCCTCCCGAATACGCGAGAAGAAGGGGCTATAAACCCAGTGCGGAATTGGAAGAGTATGCGAAATACGTACAAGACATCAATGAGTGTACGAAGAATGCAAGCAGCTGTTTGCATCTTTTTGTCCACATCAAGGCATTTATCTTTGCTATTGATCCACGGAATGTAAAAGAATAAGGGGTCTATAGCCACTGCAAGCACACAAACAATCATAATAATTTTGTTCCATTTCTGGAGAAATGGAGCTTGCGGATCAAGAATCTTCTTTTTAGGTCCTGGTTCTTTCTCTCGCCGAGCATCCCCTGGAGTCGAATCTCGATGGTTTCTTTAGGCTTCTAATCCTCTCTGAAACCATCTCCCACCCTCTTCGGATGGTATCCCAGACTGAAAAGAAAATTTGTCTGGTTTTTCTTGCGTAAAATCCATTTTCATTGGAGTATTGCTGCTCTGAACTGAGGGATTTTTCCTGAGCTCCAATCCTGAAACCTGCATAAGAATCAACCAGGCAAACATCAAGGAGATGAGAAACTCGACCCTGTATAGCTTATCTCTTCTCAAAACAATCAAACATGTTAGTTAAACTAAACATGGGGGTCCGAAGAAGAAGGCTAAGAGTCCTACAATTTACGCACTGGAGTCTGGAAGAATGGCGGTGATTTCAACCACCCTGAACATTCAATTCAAAAGTTACATTATGTTCAAAATATGGCAGCATAACGCAACCCAGTAATAAAAATTAATTCTTGTAAATCAACCCTATATCACGAGCTAAATACGGGCCAAAAATCCAGTAATTCACGCACTGAATAATAATAATAATAATAATTTACTCCACTATCAACAGAATTTAGTTTTTTGGTCTAATGCCATCAATAATGTTAAAATTTACGTGAATAAATAATAATAATAATAATAATAATAATAATAATAATACATGGTGTGTCTGTAGGATTACAAATTTACGTGACAAACCTGACATATTTCTTTTCCTTGAGATTCATAACGTGATCAGTTATTCTTGGCTTCCTCTGACCGTCAAAACTAAAAGCAAGGACAACTGAGTATTTCCTTCGTTTATTGGATTGGTATGCTCTTTATGAATAAAGAGAGTTCATGGTTTTGGTTCGCTAGAAATTTCGTGCTGGGAGGAGAAGAAAGTTCGTAGAGAGAGACGCTAATGGCAGTTACTGTCCGCGCTTGCTGAGAGAGAGAAAAGAGAGGGAAAAACATAAATGAACAGGGAAGAAACGTCTTCCCCTGCCAAACTCGCAAAAGTCAAGTCAAGCCCAATGAAAGCCTAGGAAATTGTCTTAGAAACGAAAATTATGATTTTCCTTTAGTTATACATTTATAATAGGTAGTTTTTCCTTTTCTTTTTTTCCAAATTATTTGTAGTTAAAAAATTAAATTCAGTGCTATCCTTAATTTTTAATTATTCTAGAATTTCAAGGAGATCATTCTTCCTTTCTAGATCGTTTTCTCAATTTGAACACACTACAGTTCTGGGCACGTGCTTGAATTGTTTGGTCCAGGCACTTTCCTTCTTATATACCATGCATGCTGATGCTGTAATTTAATTATATTATTGTGTAATACACCATTCCATCAAGCTGTCCGGACACCCAAACGATTCCACACGAAACCCACCAATGAACTCCTATACGCTTTCTTCTTTATAAACATAATTGAAGGACATGTTTTTATCAATATTGACAGTAAACGACGGAATTCCGCTGCTATCAAAAGCTTGCGAACTGGTTTAAGAGATAACCTGTGTTTTGTCTTAATCTGAATATCCCGTCAAATTCAAAGTTGGAAACAGCAGTCCAGCGGGAGATGACACAGGTTAGAATAACCGGCAGAACTAGCATCGTTAACTCCACCAGCAGCAGTTGGCCTGCAAAATATAGGTTTGTTATCGATCATAACCTCTTCAACCATCCGAGGAGGTCAACCAGGAATCATATTTTTTACGAATAGCTTTCCGAAGGGAATAAAGAAAACATATACTAAAGAAATCAGGGGTTTACTTATTCCTATGGTGTCTAATTGTCCTTCTCTGATGAAATCTACGTCTGGTTTGAAGCGGTCTCCTGTGGTTTTTTTTTCTATCGCCACATGCAAATTCTCTGTCCATTGCTGTAATCGTATGTGGACTAAAGAAGGGCATATCCATGTTAAAGAGAAAAATAAGTGAGGCGTATTCATTGGACAGATACCAGTTCATTCCTGTTGAAATGTATTTCTGATTTTTGAATGAAAAACACCTCCGGTTGGATTCAGATGCTGTGCAGTAACTTTCTCGTGTTTATTTGGTGATTTTCTTTTTCAGCTCTGGGCTCTGCGAAACATTTATTTTACAGAATTTAATATGATTACCATTTCTCTATAATTAAGGAACGGTAGGGAACCCAAGGGGTCCTGGCGTGAGTGGTGAGGGCGCTCTCGTCCCTTAAAAGAGGTCAGGGGTTCAATCCCTCCTCTTGTATGGAGCTGGTCATTTGGGGAGCACTTTCACCCCTTCGGGGCCCACCCGGTGCGAACGTGGATTAGTCTGGACCAATATCTACGACACCGCGTGGTTTATACCAAAAAAAGGAACGGTAGGGCTACAATTAAACATCAACGCGACCAACCCCATTGCATCATGCCAGGGACATCACAGTTTTTTTTGTTTTTTTATTTTATCATCATAAACTGGCTACCTGGTTTGGTGGTTAATGTTGTTGCTGAAGGTTTAAAAAAAATTGTTTTATGAAAAACACTTTTAATTGTGATTTATAATTGAAATTGAAGTGTTTAGTTAAAACTGTGGTTTGAGTTTCAAGTTTAATATAGAATAAAAAAAATTAAAAAAAATTAATTTTAAATAGTTTCATTAAAAATATAATATGAAAAATAAAAATAATAAAATCTCTAAACTAAAAAAATAGTTAGGATTTTTTTCTTTAAAAAAATAGAAAAGACAGATAATATAAAAAGTTCAATGAGAAAATAAAATAACATTAAATTAAACATAATCAAAAGAGTAATTAATTAAATAAATTTTTAAACTAAATAAATATATAATTTATTTTATAAAATTAAAAAAATAACTCATAATTTATTTTGTCAATCCCCTAATTAACTATTCGAGAGAGCCAGCCAGCCGAGATTGCTTAGATTTGAAAATGCATTAGATAGTGTAGATGTTGATGGAAATTGAGGTGAAATTCTGAAATAAATGATAGACTGGATCAGACGGCTACACCACCCCAGCAACGTGATCAGACTGCTACAAGTCTGTGGGGTCGTGGTTATCACCAGGAAGAAACGAAGAAATTGTGAAAATGCAGCCGATGGGACCCACAGGAGATTATAAATCCTTTTGAAAAGCTGCTTTTCATCCGCTAGCGTTTTGTTGATTTTATTAATCTTGGGATCCATTCAATATTTCTGTTTTTCAACTTTAATCAAATTCTAAAATTAGGATTTTTCTTCAATTTCAATTTGCACCGTGATACCAAACACCCCCTTAGAATTTATCGATGCTTCCTTTAGGATGACTATTGACTTGTAGCTTGGAGATTACAGATCCTGAAGAAGAGCGACCCCACCATCCTTTGACGGAAGGAGATGGTCAGAGTTATTGATTATCCAAAAACATTAATCCCTGTATTAATGTCTTCCATGGACATGGACATATTACTATTCATTACAATATATAACCATTATATATATGACATGAATGTTTGAGAATTGAGCGGGATTTTTTGATAATTATGTTTTTTTTTTTTAATTTATGGTAAAATTATTAATGTCACTCTAAAATAAAATAATTCAACATCTACTACAAAAGAGTGTTTTTTGATTATTTTTTTTGTATTTGATATAACAATATAATTACTATATTACTCTCATCAACATTCAATTTGTTTTGGCCTTGACTTTGAAGGGCTTGGTTGTAATTTCAAAATGACATGTCCATTATTATTGTTTGGTCAACAGAAAAATTTCAGTTTTGTACAAATAAGAAATATAAAAATAAGAGAAAATATTATTGACGTATGTTTCGCAAGTGTCAAAGTGTCAGACACCTTCCGACGATGTGTGCATCTGAATCCGATGATTGTAAACTATAATTCTATTGCATCATTTGCTTCTTCTCAGCATTGTCTTTCCCTCTCGGTGGCACGTGTGTGGTGGTCCAGCATGGTTTGGTCCAAAATTGCTTTTCTTTTTCTTTTTCAATTTCATCATAAAGACAGTAGGTTGGTTGGCAATTGAGTTTCCCATAACTTGTTTTAATTTGTTTTCAATGATAATATATTGGTCTCACAATCGAGATTGTTGATTTTGTTATTTTAATCTTAGTTAAATTATATTATTTTTTTCATTTTTTTATAATAAGTTTATTTCGGACTCATGACCTAGATCATAGGTCATTCAACATCAGATTTTCTTTTATTAGATTGTCTTCATCTCATAACCCGAGTCAAGGGTTTGGTTGGTTAACCCAATTGACTTAGTTTTTTTTATTTTTTATCACAATTTTATCATTTAATATTATGTTTAATTAGGAATTATGCTACATGTTTGTTTCAATTTTGCTTTTTATTGGGTTATTTTAATATCCTAACTTAATAATAGTGTTTAATACATTAACCCGAGTTAACTTAATTTAATTTTTGTGCAAGTTTTTTAATTATAAATTTCATCATTCAACATTAGATCTGAAAAAAAAGATACTTGAGAATTGACTTTAATAATTTGTTATGATTTATTCTCTATTGTATTATTTATGATGTGATCTTGCCTCATTCGCTAAAATCATGGATTTAACAAGTTATCAATTCATGTTTTTTTTCTATGATATTATCTCAATTTGATAACTCAAGTAATGGATTTGAGGAATTGATTCTAGTTTTTTTTGTGTTTCTTTCTTAATTGATTTTTTAATTTCATGCTTCATCATTTAGCTAATTAGATATTAGAATTTATAATTTATTTTTCATGGGGTTATATCTGTTTTATAACCCAGGTCACAGGTTCAACAAATTACTCAAGTAACCTTTTTAATTTTTAATTTTATTTTATCAAACATTGAGTTAATTAAAAATTAGACTTCATAATTTACTTTTATTTAAGTTATTAGTCTTATAACCTGGATCATAAATTTAGCTTAGATCAACTAAAATCAATTTAATATATTGTTATCTTAATATTAAAAAACATCTTGAAATTATGTTTTTACAAAATCAATCTGATATATTGTTATTATTATCTTAATATTAAAGTTCACTGGATTACATCATGTCAACACTCACCTGATTTATTTAATTTTTCTAGAGAAAAAACACATCAACATCTTTTCATATTAAAAAACGCAGCTTAACACGGGTGTGAATGATCTTGTATTTGTCTATTTGCCTTGCGGGTACTCCGTCCGCTAATGGTCAAACGAACAGGAGATATATGAACATGACAAAAATTAATATAAATCTTAGATTGGGGCCTGAACTATTTATTACATATTAAGAGCTCTTTCCAAGTGCTTTACGATAGTTTAAAGCACTCACTTGAACATCATGTACCCCTCACATCGACAATATGTAATCCCAATAAAGTTCTTACATCCAAAGAAATTCACAGTTACGGTGATTATGACACCAATAGGTCCAAATAAATGTCAAAAATTATGCTCTCAATCTTTCCATTCAAGAGAGTTCTATTTCAACAACGGCAGGGAGGGGGGAAAGTTATAAATTGCCATTTTATTTCTGAGCTGAGAATTACACCTAAAAATAACATTACTCTTCCTTATTGGCATGCTAATCCCATCATGACTACATTACTTTAATAGAGTGATTTTAAGCTGTTCAGAATTGTTGACAATGACAAACTAAAATCCTAAAAAAAAAGAAGATGACAAACACTTCGATTTTATTCATCTAATTTTTCTCTATCCTGATAATTTCAAAGAGAACAGGGATTGTACCTAACCTTACACTAGGACTTCTCTTCATCTGACTGGGATGGTGGCCCTGGGACGGAATCGGCAAAAAAATCCTCCACTGTTACAGGATAATTCTATCAGCATCACTTGTAAGAAATAGCCGTAAATAGATATTCAAGTGAGGAAATAAACAGGAATAACTTTGCAGGATTTTGAAATGATTTCTGATAAGTGCCGAATCGCCCAACTTGTTAAAATGATGTGTTTTTAATCTGAGAATTGTTCATGATCAATCTGAATGGTGCACAAGGACCCATACAACGGATGACCATGACTACTTTTGAATTGAGACTCTGGTAGTGTTTGAAAATTGCTAATGATATATCATTAGCTTAAGTCAGTCACAACAAAATTGAAGTCATTCTTATGTAACATGTTCGGATTCCATGGCAGATAAAATTTTGTCTTTAAATGCACAAGACAGTTTCCTGAGAATCTATCCAATCTTTTAATTATTTACATGGTATGGAGTCACCCGTCAAAGGTTAATGATTTTCTATATGACCACCATTAAATTGTCAAAGAAGAGAATCAAGAAAAATTAGTCAACAAAGAGAGAATATTATAATAGATGCAAACTCCATTACCTATGTCCTCGTTCTCTGGAGAATCAAGCAAAATTTCTGAATCAGAAGGCAGAAAGGGGGAACCGGGATAGTTTCCTAGAGCTCCTAAATCTGCACACAATTCCAACGTCACGAAACAAGGAAAAGGAATTAGAAAAACACAAGAGTTTCCAGAATGGTAAGATATCTCCACAATTTGGTATGAGATAGCAGCAGGATAAAACATCTCCATGGGCATAAATATAAAGGTGTTGAATCTATCCTAACAAGTTTAAACAATCTACAAACACTAGTCTCAAACAAATCAGAACAGCAAAAATGTTCTGCTTTAACAAAGAGAGATTGAAATTGCAGAACTTGGATCTTTCATTTACCTCGCAATATTTCTAGCATAATATGCATCTTAAGCAGAATACAGAATCCAGTAACATAGAGAAACATGAGCAGCTTGGCATCAGACAATTTCAGAATGATTATATCTTTCCAAAGGTGCCTTTTCTATCAATCTAAACTTCTGATACTCAATGGAGGTTTGCTTAACTCTTCCACAAATAACATGGATTTCTGATGCATTTAACCACACACAGTTTGGGGATTGGAGTTTGAGTTGTTGTTGTTGCTGTTGTTATATTTAACCATACAAATAATATCAGTTACAAAAAGAAAAAACTGCACTATTTGGTGCACCGACTATTGGGTTTTATCTGTCAAAGTATGTGGATTTTAATTTTTCCCACTTGCAATATACCGCCATTATTTTGATGCATCAATCAAATATTTTTGCCAAATCCCCAATTGATCTATTTATTATTTGGTGATTTGATTTTGACCAGAGCAGTTATCTTAAAGGGAAAGTTCCCTTTTAAATTTATAGCAATTATTATTATTATTATTATATATTATTATTACTAATAAGGGTTAGAGTTTTCAATATATTACAATGTCAAAATATAAAACATTTATGATAAAAATCAAAACCTTTTACTCATTTGATTATACTAAAAATATTTAAGACTTTAAAAATTTGACACTAACCAATTTACATGATAAACGGGGTCTTTAAGACTTTCAAATAATAAAACAATTAATAATTATAAAAAAAAATTCATTGAAACGGAAAGTTCTCATTATATTACTGTTTAAATAATGAAAATATTATTAAAAGGGATTAAAATCTTTTTCCTCGTTTGATTACATTAAAAAGTATTTTGAAACTTTTAAAAACAGTTTTACGAGATGAAAAATTGTTGCCACTAAAAAAACTTCTAATAAGGATTGAGTCCTAATTGTGGTTTGGATGTTTATCAGAAGTATTTTTTTTATTACTGATTTCTATAATGTTTTAAGAGGGAAATTTCCCTAACCAAAAACCAACTTCATGATATTAGCTGGTCGATGTCAAACCACCACATCATTAAATAATGGAGGTATTAACAAGCATTTGATGGAATCGCTTGATTAGCACAATTGAAAAGGTCGGTAAAGCAGATTGTGCAAATTTAAATTCCATCTTCTTGACTAATAAAAACTCATAAATCTGCCTTTAGATCTGAAAGGCTGAAAAAGCAATTATCCCATTACGAGAATGATAAACAATTTACCTCCCAAGTTCGACAGATCTTCTGTTAGGTCTGAAAGGCTGAAATTCCATTGAAAATGATCCAATGATCTGGAATTTCCAGCTCCACCATCTGGTCCAAGCTGCAATCCTACAGAGCTTGCCACGTCAGAAAATGCTGTGTCTAGTGCTGAGCTGTCTACCCCTATTCCTGACATGTCAGATGTAGTAAATGGAAAATGACCACTAGATGTCACTGACGTAGGGCTCACAGGCATCTCAGACATGGATGAAATGGCACTACTTGGCGGCACAGCATGAGCTGTATCAGCTGCACTATTTCCCATCATCATACTACAAGGACAAGTGCAGCAATAATTAGCTGATTTTTTTATGAAGAAAAAACTGATAACTAATATCAAAGTGATATTAATATCAAACAGATTACTGTAAACTAGACAGACATGAAATAAATGACAGTTTAGAAAAAGGCAACTATCTCATTCAGCAGTTAAAAGTGATGTTGATTCAACGGGCATGCAGATGCATGCACATAGTAACTTAAACCATGTTCCCATGTCCAGGTGGGAGAGCCTTGGCAAAGATAAATGTTGTTCATTAAGTAGACAATCTAACAATAATAAAATGATGGAAAACTTCTCACTCGTTTCCAGAATTCATCCGAATGGGATGAAAATTTCCTGGTGCAGGGACTCCATTAACCACATGACAGCTTGATATTCCACAGCTCATTGAGTCAAGATGAGGTTGACCTGGAGCTGGCATTGGGGTTTGTTGCAGGACAGGGTATCCCATCGGTAAATTGTTAACTGCACTGCAAAAAAGTGGCGTTGAATAATAGATACAATGTTTTTTTTTAAAAATGCCTTGTTAACACATGGGACAACTGTCATCAAACCTTCAGTCACCATGAAACTCGCATTAATAAAATTGCTTTGCAGAAAATGATGAAAAGAACCACATTTTCAATTTCTAGGATACCTTTCAAGCAAAATAATAGAAAATACAGTTCAGTTATGAACTTCACAATAATAAACAACAGAGGCAAGAAAAGACACTAGTGCTTTAATAAGATCCCAACAAAAGCAGAATCACTACCCTCAAGATATTGACAACAATGGTATGTAAAAATATCCTTCGGGTGAGGGTTTGGTTTTTCAAGGAAGCTAATAAAAGAAGTACTAAATATAAATGGTGTTTGGTTTTCTTACACCTCAGATACAAATAAACCTAGGGATCCGCACAAATGTTGGAACTGAAGAAAAAAAAATTGAAGTTTCACTATTCCTCTTGTGCTAAGATAAGGGATGCTTTGTGCTTTCCACAATCATTTCACTAGAAAAATAGAACTTACCGGGCATGGGATGCATCCCGTTTTGCATTGGAACCAAAGGAACTTTTGAAGGTACAGGATACTTCATGAGATGATATTGATGCTCAAGCAAATGATTAAACAAGAGAATCTGTTTCTTCAATTTCAACCTAATGTAATAGGCCCTAAAGAAATCAGCATTTTCTTCTTCCAATTTCTGCCATACTGCAAAAGCAAGGAATTATAAAGGAAAATATTAGACTAGATTTTTAGTTTGAATGCTTGACAAGAAAAATGTTAATCGGGTTACTGTAAGATTAATTTGATAAAAGGTCAAGATCTATGATCAAATGTTCCATGATCACTCCACTCAAACAGCTTTTTAATGAATACATGATACAAAATCCATGCAGTAGGATTGAGCAGGGCAACTTGATTGCAAAGACATCTTAAAATGAAAATTTCAGAAAACCCTACCAAGTGTTGTAAACCCAGGGTCTATCCTTGCACGAGTCAAGAGGGTTTTAACAACCTCATCTCTATTCATATACAGTTGTAGGCAGCGTTCTATTAAATTTTGAACCTGCAATAGCCATTCATAGACATTATCAACGGCAGGAAAAAGAACACCAGATCAGTCAAGCTTCTCTTAGGATCAAATCCTATATGAGAAAAAATGGTGAATAATAATAATAACTGAAAAAACTTGAAAGCGATTGCATTCTCTTACAAGTTCAATATCTTGGCGTGAAACCTTTCTGCCATCATTGCTTGAAGCGGATATTGAACTAGAGTCTGCTACTGGAGCCTCTGTTTTGTGATTATTCTGTTGCTCGCTCTGGGAATCCTGTGAAATTTGGGTGGTGGACTGTTCCTGTGCACTCTATAAATCCAGATGAAATTCTTGTCAAATTATTGACAAACAATATTTATTTATGTGATAGTTTTTCAAGTGCCAAAAATACCATCAGGACTGAAGGGAAACAAACAGTCCTTCATTATGTGGCTTCTTATCTGAGTCCCAGAACTTGGATTTCATCAACTAGTAAATCCACTTATTTCCATGCTATATTTCTTGCTTTCTTTTTTCTTTTACCGAAAATTTTGAAGTAACACAAGTTTGAAAGCCTAAATGAATCTGAAATTCAAAATAATAGATTCAACTGTGGTCCCATATCAACAACATTTATCATCAAGTCACATGAATTGAAATCTAGCACATGGTTTCCATACAGTGGCCTTAGAATTTCGGTGGTGATGAGTAAAAGCTTAAGTGACACATTTGCCATGCCATTGCCAATTGAGTTGGCCAAGTTAGAATAATACATTAGTAAAGTAGCTTGCAGTATGGCAAATCAAAATGCATGACCAGGGCATGACAATTATGTGCCTACAACCATTGAAGGTAGCCACTACTGAAAATAAGTCATTTAGATGAGTGGAGAAGACAAAGTTTGGGTATCAACGGCGCAAACAAAAAAGACAATAGAAGAAATGTATGTTCTCAAAAGCACATGGGGCGGCTGAGTGTGTGAGTGCTTTTAGGGATAAACGGTGCAACAGAAAAGTGCAGGGATGATGTTTTAGAGCACATGGTAAACTTTGAGGTTTCAGTTTTTTACTAGCCAAGAAAAACAACTGCTGAGAACCCAAAATAACGTAACATGAGATAAGGCATTTGTCAAGAAATAGGGTGGGGGGTGAGAATTTCTTGCATGCATGCATACACAAACAAATACACTTCTGTATGTACCTGTAAGGTCTTCATTCCAGTTGAATTGACAGCATCTCTTTGTTTAGCTCGTTTATTCCCTGGGTGTTGGTGAGGTCATGGAGTTTTCTGAGGTGAAAATAAGAGCCTCTGCTTCTGTCGGGGTCATATATTGAGGCAATTCAAGCCTGGAAATAGAAAAAATTACATGAGAAACCACAAGACAAAATGTGCTCTTGTTTGAAAATATCAATCAGCAAAGTTTTAACTGTGGAAACCGAAAAAAGGCTAGAAATGCTTGCTTTCATATATTGTTTCATCTAGCAATCTAAACATGTAATATGATCTTGATGTTCCTCAATTCAATAATATTCAACCAGTGAACACAAATGCTATGCTAATATTCAACCATATTTGGTAAGTGTAGATATCACCAAATGAACACATTCCCCGCACCCAAGCTTTACTTACAATCCTTCAGACTAACAGATTCCATAATTTCATATCCTGGTTCACTCTATTCTTCGACCTAGAACCGTAATTCATAAACAATCATTCTCATTATACAAAAACTCGGAACCCAGACATAACAATAGTACAGCATTGCACCAAAATTCTACTCCATTATCATTTCCTTGTAAGAATCAGGGTCAAGACTTTTAACTACAGGATAATAAGCAATTACGGACTTCATTGGCTAGTTTAGGAGACATGGTACCAATAAATTACTGATGTTAGAGGTTTTCCACAAACCCTAAATCCTAGTCTCCTGTTCCAACTTCAGATGCTCTTTAAGTCTTACCCATGCTTCTACTGTTCTTTACTGTTTTCTTCTTCATGCTCTACCATGGCATTAATCGGGCAGAAAATCTTGAAAATATCATAGCCGACTTTTTGCCAGCCAAATGGCACAGGATTTGGTAAATCAAAAATTCCTTTTAGACACTCCAAAGTTTTTACTCCATGCTAGCCACTATTTACAAACAGGCAAAAAATAATATAAGTCAATCAGATCTCAGTCCAATAATCAGTTTGGCCAAAAACAAATCTATAACAAACTGTTAAAATTGTTTAAGAAGTTAAAACATAATTGGTTGAAATCACTTTAGTTGATTCAATCATTACCATAAACTCCCTCGTGCAACCTAATCTAGCATTAAATTAAATATATATATATATATATATATATATATATAAAACGTAATCTATGAAAACTAGTAAGGAGTTAGTTTGGTTCAGTTCAAAATCATAAGCTATATGAACAGTAAGATCTAAAAAATAATTACCTTACAAAAAGATTCTGAATCTCCAAAACTGCAAAGCAAGAGAAAAGGTCGCGAACTTTTTGGTTATTTCGACGAATTTATAGAGCTCAAAAGTCGACGAAATGAGCTCTAGTTTTGAATTATTTCTAAGAAGTGTAGCAATTGACAACCTCTAGCTCAGAAACAGACTGTAACTGAGAGTTCAAAAGGTATAAAATTAAAGTTCGCCATCAGAGCTAGAATGCACTGGCTAAGGTCTTGAAGGATATTTCTGAATGTACAGAAGCCAGTAGAGGAAAAAATCAGGTGATTAGAGTGATCTTTGTCGGTTTAGAAAGTACGGATTCTACGGCATTACAGAGAGGGTTGAATGATAGCGGACACGCTCTGCGAATGACAGAGAGAGGGGGAAGAAGGAAATGGGGGAAAGTCTCACCAAATTTAAACAAGAAATCTGTTTATGGCTACGAAATCTGGAAATAAATTAGCCGGTCTTTATTTTCTCTCTTTTTTCTTCTTTTAAAGTTTAGAAAGTAAGTGAAGTGATAAATTAGTCGGATTTTATTTATCAATTTCTGACACGGCTCCAAAGGCTGATTATAGCACGGCTTCGGTTTTAACGGCGCTGTTAAGAATTAAATATTCTAATTATTGGTCGAATCAAGATTTAACTGACAAATATTTTTAAAGCTGAAGATTATTTTTAATCAAGCATGTTCATAATTTTCTATAAATCAGAAATTAAGGAATAAATTAAATAAACTTCTAGAAGTCATATCAAACGCATACAAGGATGCTAAATCTCGTGTATAATCATGGTGTCGTATCTTAAAGCAATACCGTTTCTCCCATCTAATTACCATCCAATGCCCCAAGGCATACGTAGAAAGAACTGCGCCGTGTTGTTTGAAACTAACATGAGCAAAAATCAAAAGACTTTTGAACACAAACTATGATAAGACGGGCTTGGCTCCCCTCCATTTCTAGATTCTTTTATTTCCCTTTCATTTTTTTGCCCGTTTATTATTATTGTGTTTTAAAAATATTTTAATATATATATTAAATTATTTTTTAGTATTTTTATATCATTAATATTAAAAATGCATTATTTTAGTATATTTTAAAATAAAAAATTTAAAAAAAAAACAAAAAATTATATTCTAGATATTTGTAAATACGGCCAATCGCATGTGAGAGAGGAAGAGTTCAAAGAGATCTCTACAATAAATTATTGTGTGCTGGATAACTACGAGATTCACGAATGTTCGACGTCACTCTTTTTGGTTTAATATATTCCTCGAAAAAACAAATAGGGACTTGAATTTTTCTTTTTTGATAATCGAAACGCACACAAGATTCTATTTGATGTGGGTTTATTTAAATTTATCATTATTTCTAAAATAACCATTAGAAAAATTCATGTTTAATTAAAATGGTGTCTCTAATATGTTTATCTACCTATCTTCCCTTCCAAGTAGAGAAATCGAATCCATATGTTTTTCAAATTATTTGTTTAATATGTTGACTTCAAAAATAAACTTTATAAATATATTATTTTAAATAAAACAATTATTATCAGACTAATTAATGAATCATAGCTTGAAATTATCCATAGATTAAACATATTTGTAGAGAGAAAAAAACTAGTATAGATATTTCATTATTTGTGCTGTTTATGCTGTGTAATTTATTGCCACGTCTTTTTCTTTTTATCTCCTCCACTTTTACTGATTATTTGAGGATTGTGCTTTATTTTTATTTTTTTTCAGAAGGTTTGCCCGATTCTTGAAAGAAAGAGAAAACGATTACATGAATGCTAACGAATGCTTCCATGGCGGCCGTCCTTTCTAAGGTGCCTATTAGAAATAAATGTTGAAAGGAAAAGTTAACAATGTGTAGTGAAATGTTATTTTTATGATAAGTTTTACAGGAGCAGAACTTGAATTAAAAAAAAATGGGTGTCAATTTGCCAAAAAAAAAGAAGTGAAAATAGAAGAGAAAATCAAAGGATGTAGAGATAAGACATAATTTTTGGGAGCGAAATACATATTCTCTCAAAAAATATTCATTTTTTTTAAAAATATTTTAAAAATACAGTACTAAATATGTCTTTATTTTAAATAAATAGATCTCAGCATAGTACAAGGGACGGATGTGTACAAGTTTCAAAATCTTAAACAATTGAATGTGATGTGTTTAAAGGTTAGTGAAAATTGTACAGATAAATAAATTCCATAAGAGAAAAAAAAAGAATCAGATTTTCAGTGCCTGCTCTTCCAAAGGATAGGAATTTTGATGCCATCTGAACTTGCAAAAAAAAGGTCCTCTAACACCAAATGCCGTTAGGACTTAGGAGTATAAGATGTATTTGACACTGTATTTAAAAAAATATATTATTTCATATATAATAATATTAAAAATTATTTCATAAAATTATTTTAAAAAACAAACTTACTCCAAACAGTCAGTTAATAAAGCTGGCAATGACAGCTTCACAGGTTAGTACTGCTGAAGCCGACCTTCTCAATCAGGCCATGACGTGCATTACCTGTCAAGGTGTCGAGGGAAGAGAGAAAATTTGCGGTATGGAGTTCAGTAGAAAATGACAAGAACGCTGCGATGCAAAGGCCAAGTTGTTGCTTGTTGTTTTACTCTTATTCCACGCCATTACACTGCACCATGGCTAGTGTCACAGGGTCAATTAGCCCTGTAACAGCTAGCATAACTATTATCATCATCAGAGATTTACTTGGGGTCCAACTATCAGTGTGTGGTCCATCTCTGGAAAACCTAATTGCCCATCGAACCAATCCTTTTGATTTTGAATGAGATTTTCGGATGTATGGAACCCAGAGAAATCGCTTTTGAAGAAAATAAAAAATCTTTCTTGTTTTGAATTAATTTTTTATGTGTGTTTTTATATTATTTTAATGTAATGATGTCAAAAATAGTTTTTTAAAAAAAATATTAATATATATCTAAAAAAAAACAATATAAACCGAAATTTTAAACGGATAACTTCTGGGTACCATGCTTCTTCGAATGGCCAGGACCACCACTGCCCAGAAATGTGCCGCTGACAGCTTTTTTATTGGATCCTGTAACAGCTTTTTCTCGGAATTATTGATTCCGCTGGTTAAAAAAAAACGAAGCAGCAAAGATCCACCTGAAAAGACATGGTGGTTTCTACCATCATGAGCTTTTTTCATTGGATAAAAGGAATAATTTTAGAAGAACTTGGGCATCAATGGATACTGCAATCTACTTCAAAGATAGTTTTTTTATTATTGACTGCCGGTTTTCCTAGTAATATACCTGATCCGGTCCACATGGATCGAGTAATTGCTATATATATTAGAGATGAAGAAATTAAAAAAAAATTCATTTATTTTGATTTAATTCGTCATTCAAAGAACTTATTCCAAGTACAGATAATAAACCAGTTACTTACGAAATTGCAGTCATCTTAAAATTGTCAAAAAGTCGAGGTTTGAGTTTTCAATCCAAGAACTCATTTTTTAATTATTATTTTTTTACTTTAAAACACTCAACAAACAAACTATGAATATCATTAAACTTATTTTTAACATTAAAATTCCATTCAAACAATTAAAGAAAATCCAAAATTAAAGTTCTCGTGATCCAATGTACCATAAAATTGAATCATATTGACCAATATTTTAAAAGTACAGCTATCCATACCAGTGGATGCAAGGAGCTGTTTCTTCTCTGTAGGAAAAATACTAGCACCACTGTAAACAATGAGTTTTACGTGACATTATAAAGCTGGCTCGTGAGCCGTCACGAGCCGAGCATGCACTGACACGTAATCAGAATGAAGGGCATCGGCTAAGCAATTTTCAATACTTATTTAACATTTAACTTTATTCACTGAATAAAATAAACAGAACAAATCATTGTTATGAGCTTAAACTATGAAGGTCCACAGTTAATTAATCACAAATAGACCAGTAAACAAACGACACGTGTGATCGCTTTTGTTTCCTTGTACAGATCAACCGATCGTGAAGATTGAATCAATCGCACAGAATCCTGACATTAAATGTCAGCGGGGAATGTCACACTCGGCTGTCAAGTGCACACGTGTCGAAAAGGTAAAGGCAGAGCGTGGCTTTCGTGTGGCCGTCAATGGCATTGGGATTTGCGGTCTGAGAAAAGCGAGGAGGGTCGACAAATTCCCGCCGCTGTTCGCTATCTTTGACCTTTAGAGCCACATCGATGGTTCACTTGTAAAATTTCCCATCAAAAGCACTCTGTCTTCTTGGAATTTGATGGTAGCGTTTATCAAATAAAGATGGTGATTGTTTCCGTAAACCGCGTGTTTAAATTATTATTTTTTTATATATGATTTTTATGAATTAATATCAAAAATAAATAAAAATTATTTTAATCCATTTCTAAATAAAATATATTTTAAAAAATAATCTCTATTATTTTAAAATAATTTTAATAAAACTACATATGAAACGAATTTGATGCATGAACGAGAAAACTAGATATAAAATAAATTTGATGCATGAACATAGCCGGAAAATAAATAATATTTCATTAATTTAGGTATAGAGATGGATGATATTTTATTTGATTTGGTAAATCTTCATGTTTGAATTTACATATTGTTTTTTTAT